>PVJO010022411.1:0-27940 GCA_004026905.1 Hystrix cristata | reverse complement strand
ATTAAGAAATACTGTAATTTCAGTCTTACAGAATAATTTGTAGGTTTATAGTTGCAGGTGCGGATACTGTACAAAGAATTCCTGTATACCCTTAACCCAGACTTCCCAAATGTTAGCATAATACTGTATTTGCTTTATTATTTCTCCCATTCTTTCTCCTCTGCTTCTACAGGTACACACACACACACACACACACACACACATTTAAGTACACACACTGTGTCCCTTCACCTTTTACTTGATTTACTAAAAACAGGGGCATCCCCTCACTTTCCTGGCCCAGGACCAAATCCAGAATTATGCACAGCATTTACTTGTCATATCTTTTTAGTCTTCTCTAATCTGGAAAAGTTCTTCAGTCCTTATCTTTTATGACTCTGACCATTTTTAAGAGTACAGGCAATTTATTTCATAGATGTCCCTCAATGTGGCTTTATCTAATTTTTTTTCTTGCTTAGATACAGGTTATATATATTTGGGAGGAGTATCAGAAAAGATGTGTGTCCTGCTCAGTGCTCCTGTCAGGGGGCACTTGATGTCATTTTTGTCCTATGAGCTGTGATAAGAACTCTGCTCACTTGCCAAGTTTCTTTGCTGTAAAGTTACTAATATTTACTTCCACACTCTTTACTAATTAATCATTTGTATCAGTACTGGCATACAGATTCATATTTTATTTAGTATAAAAACTTTACATAGCATTTACGTTACACTAGGTATTATAAATCATCACAAATGATTTAAAAAACACAGGAGGATGTACAGGTTATATGCAAATACTACACAACATTTTGTTTGTTTGTTTGGGTGCCGGGGATGGAACTCAGGGCCTTGAGCCTGCTAGGCAAGCGCTCTACCACTGAGCTAGATCCCCGACCCCTACACAACATTTTATATAAGGGACTCGAGCATCTGGGTATCCTTGAGGACCCGAGAACTTATCCCTCACAAATGTTAAAGGGGTAACTCTATTTATTTTGGTGCTCAAGTTTTCCCAGAGTGGTATATGCATTTGTGTGCACTCCTATTTTGCTACATCATTTAGAAACATTAAAAATAAACTCGAATATATTAAAAGTTCATAATGACGGCCCCAATTCTAATTCAATTCCACCAGGTTAATTCTAGCATTCTCCTTTACAAATATTCAAGTGATGGGGCTGCGGGGAAAAAGGAACCCTCCTCCACTGCTGGTGGGAATGTAGACTGGACCAACCACTGTGGAAATCAGTGTGCAGATTCCTCAAAAAACTAGGACTGGTGATTCCATTTGACCCAGCTAGTCCCCTTTTTAGTATCTTCCCAAAAGAATTAAAAGCATCATACCACCGTGATATATGCACACCCATGTTTATATCATCATAGTTTGTAATAGCTAAATCTTGGAAACAGCTCAAACGCCCATCAACTGATGAATGGATAAAGACGTAGGGATTTTTTTTTTTTTTTTACAAAAGAGTACTATATTCTGCCATAAAGAAGGATAAGCTTGACACATTTCTAGGTAAATGGATGCACCCTGAGACCATATTCTTAAGTGAAATAAATCATACACACATGTTTAAATACTGCATTTTTTCTCTGGTGTGAGAAACTAAAAGTGTAAATAAGGACCAAAATGTATAATGTATACTGGGAAAAGGGAAGAAGGGAGGGGGAAGAGGAAAGGGAGGGAGGGATAAGAAAAAAAGTAAAGGAGGAGAAAAACAAAGCTTTTGTAAATGAGGAGGACAAGAGGGGCTGCAGGAGGGGAATGGGAAAAAAAGCAGCAGCAAGATATATCTTGTAGAGGTACAAATTCCGTAAGATGAATGTCGTCACCATTATGTATATCTAAAATGTACCACTTAAAAAAAAAAAAAAAGCCAAAAAGTAGCTCGATGCTCCCTAAATTAAATCCCAGTATGGCGGAGGGGAGGCTGAGGACCCAGGATTTAGATTCCCTTACCCATCTGCTGTGACTTTCTGAGATGTCCTGAATGAAGCTCTAAGTAATCTAAATTCTTAAAAATCATTTGCTTAGTCAAATTAATTTTCAATTTTTTAAATATAATTGAGCTAAAATTGCTATAATAAACAGTGCTAAGTATTATAATAAAACATAGTTAAGTTCTGGTTAGGGGAGGGGAGTATTCTCAGGAATGAGTTAGGCTCCACGCCTAGCTTTGCCTGGTGATCCTAGGTCAAGGGAGCCTTTACAAAATCCCCGCATGGTCATATGCAAAATGTGAAGAACACTATTCCACTGAAGTGAGCCATGTGAACTATCCTCCTATGACAGAGTAACATGCTACTTCCTACCATTCATTCTACTGTCAGCAGACTCTGCTCTCCTCTGGGGATGGCTATATGCCACTTGCTTGTGTAAGACTGAAGGTTATTTGCTGTCAGGATGTCCTGCAGTTTCACATACAACCCATTTGCAATTAGTGATCCAGTGATTGTGAGACATATGCACAGAACTAGTTGATACTGCATTTGTTAAAAGGATAAAAAGAGTAAAACAGCACCAATGGAAAAAACAGAGTATTTAGTTTATGAATAAGCAGCTGGCTAGGGAAAGGGCCTGAGAGCTGCAAGATCGGCCATATTGTTAAATAATAAGAACAGACAGTGAACTAGGACTTTTGACCAAGATTGCACTTCCTCAGGCAATTTGAAATGCAGCCTCTCCCTACTATGCTCCTGAGTTTCCAGAAATTTAAAATGCAAAATCACCAGTTTTTCTTTAAAACTTTGTTTCCTTTAAATCATACATGCTGAGTGACTAGGTTAAATGCTGCCTGAGCTCCAATTGGTCATTTTAAATCCACAGAGCCATAATTCCTGTTCTCCACTTAGCCATAAAAAGATCAGGATGGAGGGGCCATGTGGAAATTCCACTTTTTGGGTTCCTCTCTTGGAGAAACCAGAAGCCTTTTTCCTTCTCATTATTTCCAATAAAAAATTTCCTAACCTCCTACCTTTGGTTCACAAGTGCATCCTTTGATGCTGTGAGACCAAAAGCTTGATTTGTATAGAAGTAACTGTTTCACCAATATCCTAAGATTCGGCCTAACAGAATGAAGAGTTCTGTGGTTGATCCTAGTGGGCTTCTTAGTGTCCTATTCTACATTACTAATCCAAATGACACCAGCTTCAGTTTTAAACAATGTGGCATCCAGATACCTTAACCATGGTTGATACCTAAACTGAAAAGAGCAATGTTCTGTATGCAGGTAGTAAAGAGTTTCAATCAATTCATCCTGACTGTCTAATACAAAGTGAATGATCTGTCACCAGAAACTATATATAGAATGTAATACTTTAGTGTATGAAAATCCATTTTCTTTTACAATAAACTATTTAACTATACCCTGAAGAATTTTCTAACTTTGATGATGTTATGATAAAGTGGATCACCCACCATATATCCAGGAAATGAGAAGGAACCTGGGGAAAGGAACTCAAGTCAAGGTCAAACTTGCCACTGACTCCTCTCTGACCTTGTAATCTAATAACCCCAGTACCTGTATCTTGTTTTATTTCCCCTCCTCCACTACCTTCCTTATCTGGTTATTGGCTATTAAAAAAACCCCAGATTCTCTGAGGGCTGGAGTTCTGATATGGCTCCAGGCTTTTGTAAGCAAAGACCCCAGCAACTATCCAAGGAAGCTTTACAACCTGCTGCTAGATTCTCCAAGATAAACTGCAACTCCATCAAGTGGTAGCTAATCTACCTGGAATCACTGTTGGCCTATCTTATCACTGACTGTGGCTGACTTTTGACCAAGTTTGTATGCTTTCATTTCTCTTTATGAAGGCAGCAGTTCTGGACCTAGAAGGCATAACAAATCAAATAGCATGTGAGACAGGGGGGTAACTGCAAAAGCTACTTCCCTCTACATTATCAGGAATTACCAAGACTTGTACCACTAACGCTGATTACTCTAAGAAATGGTAACATAAAATGGATCCATGGAGAAGGGAGAATGAATGTGATTCTCAGGAATAAAGAGAATGCTATGTTCTGCTGATGCTCTGGAGGTTTTATAAGGCCTTTGGATTCAAATGCACTGAGATCATGAGTTGGTTGGGCTTTAGCAAATACCTATCTGGTTTCTCAGCAAACTCTTGGTTTATTCCATAAGAAACTAGGTGCTCTCGCCCCTAAATTAACAAAGTAATAAATCAGCTGGGAGAATAATTCCTATTAAGTATTTTTGACAAGTTGAACTAAAAAAGTATTAAAGGCAAGATATTCAGAAGATGGCAGTATCTTACTTTAGTTATCTTACCTTAGTTGCATTTAAAAGATTTCTTTCATTAAACTAAAAAAAAAAATTTGAACACTTTTTTGCTAAGTGATCAAATATAGAAGTCTCTTTTGAGATTTAAGTTTCTTTTTAACCTACTTAATCACGATTTAACTAAAAATTCAATGTTGTTGTTGCTGAAATATATTATTGCAAATATCTCTGCAACAGCTTTGAGATATGATTCACATACCGTAACAGGAGATACAGAAACAACACCAGGCACATTCAGCCATCTGATATTTGACAAAGGAGCCAAAAACATACACTGAAGGAAAGATAGCCTCTTTAACAAATGGTGCTGAAAAAATTGGCTATCCAAGGCAGAAGATTATAAATCTGGACCCACGTATCTCATCATGTACTAAAGTAAAATCAAAATGGGTCAAAGACCTAACTATTAAAACAGAGACACTTAATCTGCTGGAAGATAAAATAGGTAAAAATTTTGAAGATTGGTGTAGGCAAGGACTTTCTGAACAAACCCCAGCTGCACAAGAAATAAGAAAGAATCAACAAATGGTAAATCAAATCAAAGAGCTTCTGCACAGTCAAGGAAACGACCAATAGAGTGAAAAGCAAACTACAGAATGGGAAAAATTTCTTTGCTAGCTACTCCTCAAACAGGGAACTAGTATCTAAAATATACAAAGATGTCAAAAAAAATTTTTTTAAAAAGACTCCGCACAAAATAAAATGGGCAGCTGAAATGAATAGACTCAAGAGAAATGGCCAATAAATACATGAAAATCTGTTTAACATCACTGGTCATTAGGGAAATGTAAATTAAAACAACACTGAGATTCCATCTAACTACAGAAAGAATGGTTATCATCAAGAAATCAAATAACAAGTGCTAGAGAGGCTGTGGAGAAAAAAGAACACTTCTACATTGCTGGTACAATTGTAAACTAGAACCACCACTGTGGAAATCAATACAAAGATTTCCCAAAAAAACCAAAGCTAGAAATTCCATTTGACCCAGCTATGTTCCTTCTACGTATCTTCCCAAATGAGTTAAAGATATGCATACCCATGTTTATGGCAGCATTAATTCTAAGAGCTAAATCTTGGAAGCAGCCTATGTGTCCATCAACAGATGAATGGATAAAGAAAATGTGGCATTTATACACAGTGGAGTACTACTCGGCTATAAGGAAGGATAAATCTGAGTCATCCGTAGGAAAATGGATGCACATTGCGACCATAACATTAAATGAACTAGGAGCTGGGGATTTAGCTCAGTGATTAGAGTGCTTGCCTTGCAAGCACAAGGGCCTGAGTTCGATCCCCAGCACCACACACACACACAAAAAAACATTAAATGAACTAAATCAGATACACAAGGTTAAACATTGCATGAGTTCACTTATATGAGAAATCCAAAGCATAAATGGAAGGCCAAAATAAAAGATAGCAAACAGATCTTTTGCAGTTGGGAAGGAAACCAAGAGACTGAGGAAAAAAGGAGAATTGGAGTGGGATGTAAAAAGAGTTTAAGATGTGTTTTGTACATGTACAAATCTCTAAAATGAATGGATTCATTACGTATTTGAAATGTGCACTAACAAAAATAAAAACTTGAAATAGGGTACAATTCAATGCTTTTTAGTATGGAGTGGTACAACCATCAACTACTTTACAGCTTTTGAATTTCATCACTTTGAATAGAAATTCTGTACCCATTAACAATCCTCATTTCTCCCTCTTCTCCAAAGTGCCCTCTCAACAAACACTAATCTGCTTTCAATCTCTTTGCTTACATATTTGGGATACTTCATATAAATAGAATCACATAATATGTGATTATTTCAGACTAGCTTCTTTCACCAGGAATGATGCTTTCAAGGTTCATCCTCCTAGTACACAGCAGTACATCATTGTTTTTCATTGTTGGGTAATATTCTGCTGTGTGGATATACCACACTTTGTTTATTCTTTTGCCAGATAATAGCCACTGGGTTGTTTCAACTTCTTGGCTACTATAAATAAGACTGCCACAAAAGCTTACAAGCAATTTTTTACATGAACATACATTTTCAATTCTCTGGTGTGGAACTGCTGGATCACACAATACTTTTGTTAACCTTTAAGAACTGTCCCAGTGTTTTCTGACGTTGGCTGGACCATCTCAACTGTACTACCCAGGTGTGTGAGCACCCCAGATTTTCTATATCCTTACCAAATACTTGTTACTGCTTCATTTTAGATACCCCACTGGGTGTGAAGTAATACTTCCATTGTGGTTTTTGGTTTGCATTCCTCTATGTCAGTGTATTTTATTTTTTTTTTAATTTTTATTTTTTACCAAGAACATGCATTGGTACTTTGTATACATAATGATCCCATTTATCATGGTTATTTTGTACCTATACATGATATATCTTGGTTCCCCCTTTCCTTATTTACAGCAGGTTTATTTACATTTTTCCATTTTTTTTCCCCTTTCTTTCCCTTTTCTGTCAGTGTATTTTAAAATATTTTGTAAAGACAGCTAAAAACAAAACTCAACTTATTTTCAAAGAGCAGTTTGGTCACAAGGCAAGGAAATATACTAGGAGGCCACAAAGTTTAAGTCTAAAAAGGAATTAACTTTTTTTACCTTTTAGAAATTAAAAACCCGAGTTAGAAATACAAACTGTTTTCTAAAAGTTACTGATAGATACATCATTTCCATCAGAAACCAGGAGATGAATGTGTAGTTTAGAGAGATTCTGAGGTCTCACAGGAATCAAAATATATTTAGTTTTTTGAATATTATCAGCTACCTCTTCTACAGGCACCATAAAACACTCAGTAAGATTAGAAACAGACTTCAGTAAGGTATACACAAATGTCTCCCCAGGAGACCATGAAAACAATTGTTTCATTCAGTTGGAGCCCTAGATGACTGAATGAAGCCAAAATACAAACCTCCATCTGGACAATCAATTACACTGGAGTGGATGGGATTTGTTCAGGGGCAACAGTGTGGAATTAAGTTAAAGAAAAAGCTGAAAGGCATATAAATAAAACGATTTGACCAGAGGAACGAAAAGGGAGGAAAAAAATGCCACAATTTCAAAAATTTCTTCCAACTCGGTATTTGTGAATATGAGTTAGAAATTTCTACAATTTATAGATATCTTGGGTCACAAATGAAAACTTGTGATGAAAATGTGAGTGAATATAACAAAAGAAGCTGGAAAAAGTGGGATCAGAATTCTCTGACCCAAAGTAGTAGCATACTGTGAGTTTTAGAGGGTCTTCCCATTCTAGTAAGTACTACGTTTTTCAGTGCTTCCCTCCCCGACTGTCAGGGCTAGGTGGAAATGCATGAGAGTGTTTGAGGCTGTTATAGAGCTAAAGATCACAGTGATATTCGACAGGTAGGAGGTGAGGATGACAACACGAGGAGGAGGATGGTCCCACGGAGAGTTATAGACTGTCTCATCTAAAATAGCTTCCCCAAAACAAATGAAGAAATTAAGACCCCCAAAAGGCCAAGAAATCCCAGGCAATCTCTGGTAGAATCCATACCCAAACTCAGTTTTGTAATTTCCCTGATGGGGTGTAAGGACTATGTAAGGACGTTACAGTTCTGGGAAGTTCTTCTGTTTGACAAAGACTACATTGTTTTCAGATAATAATCCAGGTTGTTGTTCAGTTTCCACTGAGCTGAACTTAGGTAGATGAGGGTTCCAGCAAAGAGAATGAACAAACTGAAGGGAAGAATCCATCAGATGTAAACCCTACTTCGTACTTTTCCTAAATAAGGATACTGTTTGCAGAAACATCAAGACCGTTAATACAACGGTCTGTGCTACTAGGTCATTGCCTGTTGAGAAACTGTATCAGACCAATTACATCTTGTTCTTTTTCTTAATCCAACTACCTCTAAATACTTGCCCTGGTTTCACCTTAGAACAAAATGATTTAATGTTAACTGAGTCAGACTCACTTGAAAGTGTGTGTCACTCTTCGTTAGTAAGATAAAATATTAGAAAAAAGATAAAATATTTATACTTCAAGACAGAGATCCCTATTAAGGGTTGTGGTATAAGTGGTTGAGTGATCACAGGGTCTAGGTTGACAATGGGCTGAGTTCAGGTACAATTCCTTTCAACAGGAAGCAACAGGTTACTAGATATCTTGTATACCCTTCTACTTGTTTTTAATTCCTTAAATAAAAAAATCTGCATTTTATAGGTGTCACATTAGAAGAAATAAAATTTTATCTTGTTTTGAGGTTTTAGTAACAGTAATATTATTCTATGTCTAGTCTAGAATGTTTCCACAGGTATATTCTTAACTTCAAGCATTTGTAATTTCACTTCTAATACTACTACATATAATAAGCTGAAGTCTCTCAGACTTGTAGTAGAACTAGTGTGGCCATGATGTGGGAAAGCCTAATCACTTTTTAGTAACTGTCCATGGTCTGGAATAAATGGGTTTTAATAGTATTTCCTACTTGACCAGGCCATCTCCTTAAATACGACACATCCTCGGCTTTGCTTTCCTTCATGTGAATAACTGTACCATCCAAACTCACATTCCCTTTACCACTAAGACAGACAGAATGGGGAAAACCTCACTGCTCCCTGAACCAGAAGAACTAGAAAAGTAACTAGGAGTCAATGGTCTTGTTGACAGATGTCCTACTTATTGGTAGAGGTAGCAAGAAAGCTAGTTCTCTGGAAGTAGCATGGGCTATGATTAATTACAGTTATGATTATAAAAGAGACCCCCAAGTCAGGGTTACAAATAATTTTGTGGAACTTCTCTGCAGTAAGAGGCTTACAATGTAGGAATTAGGAGCCCAGGCTTTGGAGTCTGCCTGGATTCAAATACCATCTTCACTGCAGATATCAGGATATGTTCTTTAAACTTTCTGTGCTCTAGGTTCTTCATCCATAAACTGAGAATTAAAAACAGTCCAACTTCTTCAGGTTGACTGAAAAATTAAGTAAGCTGATATAAAGAGATTACTTTGTGGCATATGATAAACACTAATCCCTGTGACTCAGTGTTTATTGTCCATAGAGTGAACTCCTCCAAATATGAAATACTAGGGTTTCTTTTTCCTTTTTTGGATGTTTTTCTGTTACTTGTAGAAGAGAAGGATGAAATTCAGTCTCTGCTCTGAAATTCCCCTAAATGAGAGGATACAGGAGGATATCTGATCTGCTGTCCAATGTGGTAACTGTATGGTTTCACTTTCTCCATAGAAAGCTAAGTGCATCCTGCTTCTTTTACCCCATTTCTGTTAGTTCACGCACTCTGAGTACTTCCTGGGAGCCTGCCTAGTAACTGCAGAGACTGGATTCCTTTATAGAGAACTAGGCAGACATACTTTGGAGGTGTCTGGGCCTCTGTCAGACTTCACCGTCCACCCCAGCTAAATTAATTCCTTTTCCACTAAAGCGCATTTACTTTTTGTTAGCCAGCCATCTCTGTGTACATAACCATGCCTGAGGAGAATCTGCTTTGTATAGGATGACTATAAAGTCATGACAGGGCCTTTGAAGAAGCTATAAACTCAATCTTTAACATGTCAACAGAATCAGAGTCAAACAGAGTTTATTTTTCAAAGGGTTGAGAGGGCATGATTATTTGAACTTCTGTCTCTGTGTTCTCAAACTATCCTGAAAAGGATGATTGAAAGACCTAGACACTGACAATGATAGGAAGGGGCTGTCTCCAAGCCAAATACAGTCAGTTATCCATTAAAGCAATATTTTACAGTGACACTTTGAAATAGATAATATTACATGGAAAGAAACACAGGCCAGAGTGCAGATGATACTCTTTTACTCAGCAAATGACATTTAACATTTGTACTCTGAGGACTTTGAAGGTAAATGGGGGTCAAATGCTCTGGTAGGGATAAAGGCACACACCTTGAAAATCTCCACACGCAAATACCAGACATGACTGGAACTTCAGCCAGTCTTTTGCATCACCATACGTTTCTCACCACCCTCTCTGCTTACATCTCTCTGTTGGGGCAATATACCTCTGTATATTGCCCCAATATTCCTCTGTAAAGGAATCCCTGTTTCCCCTTTGCACGAATGCCTTTTACTACAACTACTTGTACTCAAACAAACAGCATTATCAATGAAGCTTAACAGCTCAGTCAGTGGTAGTGTACCTGCATTAACAGGTGCGGATCCATGGATTTGACCCCATGGGGCAGGGAGTGAGGCCCTACACTACAATTTTCAATTAAAAGTTTTGACTATAAGAAGATGTGGGCAAAAGTATGCAAAAAATTCTACAAAACCAGATAAAGCTCAGAATTTTGATGACAATGTCTCTTCTTTGGGAAGTCAACAAAGAAGGTCGGCCTCAACCGAGAACTTCTCTATATTCAACCAAGCCCTTATGCATGTCATTGCAAAAATTTCAGAGATTTGTAACTGCCTCAAGAAATGGAGGGTGGAAACCACGCTATGTCAGTGTGACTAGATTATGTGGTTCACTTGTGTAAAGCTCAGACCATGTACTTAAATCATCTTAGCCAGTCTATATTACTGAACCAAAAGCAATAAAACACATGCCTTTGTCCCTAGTGTATCTGATGAAAAAGCAAAGGTATTTATGCGCAAATTCACTGAGAATGGCCTGGGGGTGGGCATTTAGCTCAGTGGTTAGGGTGTCTGTCTTGCAAGCACAAGGGCCTGAGTTCGATCCCCAGTGCAAAAAAAAAAAAAAAAAAAAAAAGCATCGCCTTTCATGAAGACTACATATATTCTTGTACAGTTTGTATAAAGTATGAAACCTAGTATTTTGGTTTCTTTGATTTGAGACAGAGTCTTGCTCTGTACTTCAGGCTGGCCTTGAACTCACTATGTTACGCAGGCTGTCCTCCAACTTGAGGCAGTCCTCCTGCCTCAACCTCTCGAGTGCTGGGATTACAGGCATGCACCACCACACTTGGCCACAAAGCCTATTATTTAACTCGGAAGAGATGAATATCAAAATACGAATTTCATTCCCAATTGTGAAAAAGTTTATTCGTATCTAGAGTGTTTCAAGGATGGTGTCTCTTCATGGAAAAGAATTACCATCTCTTCCAATTACTGAAAAGATGATCTTGCATCTAACGTATTTCATTTATATCCAAGAAAATAAGATAATGAACAATAAGTCTATGAAAGTTCTTTATTAATTTAAAGATACAGAGTCTTAGAATTACAAAAGCCAGGTCTGTGTTGAAATCCACGTGGAGAATAAGTTCTGCCTATGAAGTGGGCAGGCTAATACATTCTTCTCTCAGCTTCACCTGAAGCGCACCTTAGGTCCTGTGAGGACTCAACTTTTTGTGTATGCTTTAAGGGTCATTCTACAAAGTTTACTTTGAGCTTTTATTAGGGATGGTGTAGAAGAAAAAGCAGGGAAGAAAAGAGAATAACAATGTTGACATAAACAAACTACAATTGAAAAAAGACAGTTGCCTAAACCTTCCAAAACCATTTGGAAAAGACTTCCATTTAAAAATTAGACAGAGAGCACAGCAGGTCTCCAAATATATTTTTACAGCCCTGTTTCTGCTTCCCGACTTTTTAACAATGAAATTCCCCAACCTCACAAAGTGGTACAGAAAACTCCCACACTGTACATGAAGAAAAAAATTTTAGGTAATGTTAATGAAGTTAAGCTTCAAGAGGAAGAAGAAGCAAACACCTTAGCTATTGGTTTTCACAATTGAATAGAGAAAACTCCTTAGAAAGTTGTATCACACCTTAAAAATTAAATATTTTATACGTATTTGTAACCTCAGTTTTACTGACTATAAAAATGAGTGCCATCTATCTGAAATTATTTTCTGATTTTCAAAGTCAGTACTAACACCAATTCAGTAAATCGTTCCACGGCGAAGTGGGAGGTGGACAACAGAGAAGAGAGGAAATCTGAATGAATACAGTAAAAATACAGAAACAAAGAGGTTACGGTTTGCTTCTTAGAACTGTTTAGAAAAAGCTCCTTCTAACATAGAATTTGGAGCTTAAGCAAGTTGGTTGAAAAGAATGTAAACAGTCAAGCCCAAACTTCGGAAGTTCACTGCAAAGTACTTCCTGTGTTGCAAAGAGAGCCAAAACAAAGTAAGGCAAATCGCCTTTCACTCTGAGTAACTTCAACCAGCCTTCTCACTCTGCTCTAAAGCCACAATGTAAGACCACTCACTGCTGATCAGATAGAGCTGAGGCTTTCTCTCTACAAAAAGGGTTCTGTGTATGACAAACTCTAGTAATCAGCAATCTCACTGGCTTCTAAATAAAAGTTTATAATTAATAGATGTAAATAGAGATTGAATTGGAATTTGAAATGGACAAATGTGCACATTAACCAGGTAGTATAAATGTGAGATGAGGGCATGTTTATTTGGCTTACAGTATTTTCTAGGCCTCAGAAATATTAAGGAAAATACTGAAAATATGTTTACCTAAAGAGCTCCAAGGAGGGGCAGATGAATACATTTACTAATCATAGTCAATGCTCAGAAAAACTCAGAACCCAGTGGAATTTGGGGTTCCAGGCAAATTATTTTCAAAGTTTTTCTCCCCTTCCTCTCTCAAGCACTCTACCACTGAGCTACATCCCTAGCCCAAGAAATTATTTTTGAAATATTCTGCAGGAAAGGATATTTTAAAAGACCAGAACCTTGTACATGTTATCATCTCTGTTAATCATCAACGTTTTTACCTTTATTGAGTGCCGGGTGACATAAAAATATCTGGCTCATTTAAGTTGATTCCCTTACCCTTTCAGGTAAGTATTGTCAATCACATATTAAAGTGAGGGAAATTAATTTTATTTTAATGGTACATTTTAGATATATATAGTGATAATATGCATCACAGGGAATTTGTACCTACACATGGAATATCTTGCTGCTTTTTTACCCATTCCCCTTCCCTCCCTTCAACCCCTCCTATTTATAAAAGCTTTGTTTCCATTTTTTTCCCCCCTCTATCCTTTTTTCTCTTGTAAGTGAGGGAAATTCAGAACTGAAGAAGAATCTTAAATCGGTAAGTGGCAGAACTTGGATCCAACCTAAGTCAGCCTGGAACTAAGTCACATGTTCAGAATTGGTTAAGAAAAAGATGTAAGTGTATGCCTGTAACCCTAGTACTCTGGGAGACTGATGCAAGAGGACAGTAATTCAAAGCCAGCCTGGCAAGTTAGGTACACTCTCTCGAAATAAATAAAAGGGTCTAGGGATGTAGCTCCATGCAAAGGCCCTGGATTCAATCCTAAAAACAAAACAAAACAACCAGACGTACTTGAGGCTGGGGGCTGCATCAGTTTAGAGATTTAGTACCTTTTTCTCACTAATGACAATGTTATATATAAATAAACAAAATTTTTAGAACCACTAAATTGACATTTTTAAATTTTAAAGATTTTTTTCAGTGTACAGTCAGAATCTGAACATCCTTATAGATAAATCAAGAGGGCATGATGAAGTATTTAGGGAAAAAAAAAATTATCTTCTTGGTTTAGTTACCTGGATTACCCCTAAACCTAAAAGTCTTCCTTTCCAATAGTTTTTTTCATTTATTCAGCACTTAAAGATGTATAAAGGGCCAGATTCTCTTTCATAAACTGTTTGCATTTTCATAAAAATGTATGTATAACCTGTAACTCTGAGTAATTCTTTCTACCTTCTATGCAATGTTCTTTTATTTGCCTTCTAACTAATACCAAAATTCTATGAGAAATTATACTGTATTTTGTGTAGGGTCTACTTTAAAGTATTTCTGAAAGTTGTACAGAAATAATGTCTTTATTCTTGGCTTGTTTTTGCACCTGTACCCTAACATAATGCTTGTGAATATTGTGTAGATTCCTTTCCATCTAAAGTTATGTTCATATCCCAAAATGTTTTGAAATTACTCTTTAAGTCACCTGCATATTGATTTATTTATGACTGATGTCTTCTGCAAGGTAAATAAAGGGAAAAATCAGTTAAAAGATTCGAAATGAAAAGAACTACCAGTCATCAATTTACAATAGGAATTTTCTACCCAACTATTCCTCTGAAGAAATTATTTTGAGCTTTCATTAATCTGGCCACACAATGTCCAGGAAAAACCACTAGAGACCCTGTTATGTAATGTCCATGTTACTCAGGGCATCACCTCAGTTTTTCAAACTGTTCCCTATTGAAACTTAACACTGAACTTGTTAAAAAAAAAAATAAAAGGAATTTTAGTCTGAAGATAAATAGTACTAGCCTTTTTTGGGATACATTTTGTTATTTTTCAGACATGACAATAAATGATCTAGTCATGTTCATCAGAATTCAGTTTCTCTTATTCCTATTTTATTATGCATTAGACAGATTTTTTTCATATTCTAGAAGTATCTGCTCTCTTCTCTCCTACTTATTTTATATGTAAGAAATCTTTACTAAAGCCTGGGGGTGTGGCTCAGCAGTTAAGAGTATACACTTAACAGGTGCAAGGTTATGGGTCAACTCCCAGCACCACAGAAATAAAATACTATCAAAGCTAGAAATTCATTACAAAGAGAGAAAATGCCTCATATTGAATATACTGAGTATAATAATGGAAAAATGTCCTGTCAAAACAAACTATTCCACTTTGAGGAGGTTAGATTCTACCCACTCCCCAAGATGTAAAAATGCACCAATGCATTTCATTTACCATATTAAAACTATGGGGGCAATTCCTTACAGATTATCAGAAACATTAAGCCAGTATACTTATGTGTTGTGTCTTCAGTCACTGTGATGGTGTGATCATTTGCTATAAAGTAAAAGAAAACAATACAGAGTAATTTAAGGCTCCAATGTGCTGCTGTGCAGAAAGCCAGTGATGTGGATGGCCTGCAGAATCAAGGCTTCTGTGGTTCTAAAACTAGCTTGATATCCTTGCAAAAAAAAAGAGTCCTAGTAAATATAACTAACTCATTCTTTTCTAAGTTCCACAGACACTAACTGTATTTTCTACTTACATTTATAATACAGGGAAGTTAGACACTCAGCATTTTCTGAAATATCTGCAGAACCATGGAAAAAAGCAAAATCAAAAGAGGTATCACTTTAAAAATGTACTTCAAATAAATTTAAACAAGTAGATCCTTAAGAAAGGCCACAACAAAAGTTGTGAGAGAAGTTTTACACAGCCCTGTGGTATCTGATTAACTTTTATCTACAGAAAAGCTACTTGAACTTTAGATTTCCACATGTGCTTGACATTGGGATATATATATATTATATTACTTAATGCATGAGACCCTGGGGTTCTTCCTGCCTATTTCCCTGGGAAAGGATGATTCTGCATTTCTAGCTACTTTTCTTCTTCCTTAGGATTCCTTCTACTAGTGTTGGATTTTCCAGTTTACGATTAAATACTCAAATTCAAATAACCCACTTACTCTTCTTCAGGCAGACTAAGTGAGAATCTAACAAATTCTTTATACCTAAGCAAGATGAATCTCCATTTTTTTTCCAGTACAACTTTTGAAGTGTGTGCTGTACCATGTAAGGGACCTCTGAAAATAATCCAAGACATTCAGGGCCATCATAAACAGATCAAAGAATAGAAAAAAATCTGGACAAACCCACATACTGCATACTTGCAAACTAGTGCCTTTAAAAATAAAGCCCCCCCTTACAATCATACTTGGGTTAAGAGTCACTTTTGGTAGTGTTTTTCATGGCAAATCTATCTTACTTTGTGGGTGGGGGCAACTGGATTGTGCTGCATTTCAAGGCCAAAGTATGAACATACTGTTGAGAGAAAAAGAAGGGCCCAATAGCCCCACACCATGGGGCTCTGTATCAGCACAGGCCTGGTCCCCAATCCTGTGACGTCAAATGACTTCTTTAAAACACTGCAAGACAAGTTAGCAGTTATAAACAGATTCAGCAGATAAACACTAGATCAGGCTCATGATCTCATCTGGCAGTGCTGCATATTTCCCATCCAAAATTCCCAGCTGGATTCTCACTAATTGGGCCTCTTCAACCACTCTGAGCAACAGGCTTAAGAGAAACGTAAGGAGAAAATTTTAAAAATGATAAGAAACATATTGACATGGTGCCTAGTGGGAAGAAGATTGAGACAGGCCATCTGGATACTTGCATATGTGAAAAAATTTGTTTAGTGGAAATAATTCACCTATTTCACAATATAAATTTCACTATATAAATATTAAGATCAAGAGTCTTAACTTGCACAATCTGTCAGGAAAATCCATGATTCAGGAAACAGGATGACATACAGTCAACTATCTAACCAATGCCCAAAGGTCTTTACATGTCTTATGCCAATCTCCACTCCCCTCGTATGTACTCAAGTTAGTACTCAAGATGACTCCCCATTTTCACCTAAGAATGTGTATTCATGGTATAGATTAAGTTTAAAGTGCTGGCAAATGCTTTTGCATAGTGATTTCCCTTTAATGCTTTGGAAGTAAGATTCCCATTTCACAGATGAGGAACCTGGCACAGTACTAATCAATCGACTGTACCCAAGTGAAATAATGTATAAGGCTGGTATAAATAACTTTAGTGCTTATTTGAATGCCAGGAATTTATGAAGATGAAAAAGTTTTCCTGATTATATCAGCTGTTTTTTTCAACTTGTGACACACTGAGTTTTTTAAAACATGTTTTCTTAGAAATCATTAAAGCTTTTTCTAAAAATTATTTCACTACCCCGATGAACCAGTAAATTTCTCCAAAAATCAAGAAATAACTTAGTACTACTATATATACTCTAAGACTATTTGTCATAGTTTTTCCACTTATTGCATAGCCTTCTTTGCTTTGGAAGTTTGAATGATAGCCACTTTTTTCCTCTTCAAAACAAAACTGCTTTTCATTCCAAAATCTATGTAGCCCTTGAGAAACTATACTTACTTCACATCCTATTAAATGAATCATCCAAGGGCTGGCCTTTTCCTCCTTCTGTTGTCTATTAATAGGTAAAAGTAACTGGTCAAGGGTAATACAGTTCTATTAATTAATTCCATTAGTTAAAACTGTTGTTAAACAACATTTTAAGTCATGTAGGATTCCAGAAGAATTCAAATCTAACATTGCAATCAGTCAAAAATCATTTATCAATAATCTTATGATAATTTCATACCTCTAGAATAATTATAATTTTTAAAATCAGAAAATAACAGGCATTTTTTTAAACAAAATATCTATTCTACCCCTTTGTCCTTATTTACACTTATGGTTTCTCATATCAGAGAAACAATTCGATGTGTACTAATAAGTGTCTGATTTATTTCACTTAATAGTATGTTCTCCAGGAACATCCATTTACATACAAATGACTCAAAAAGAAAAAAGAGAGATAGTATTCAAAAGAGAGAACTAGATAGGGAAAAGGGGGATAAAGAAGAAGGTTAAAAGAAAAGTAAGATGAAAGGGGAAAAAATGGTAAAGTGTAGCTACACTTGTTGCAAATACGGAAGGGTGGGTGAATGGAAGGGAGGGGAGGGGAAGAGGAGGGAAAACCAAGATGTATCATGTACAGGTACAAAATAACCATGTTGATTATGATCATTATGTATGCAATGTACCAATACATGTTCTTGGTAAAAAATAATAAAAAAATTAAAAAATAAAATAAAAAAAATAAAAACAGCCAAGACAAAATAACCATGTTGATTATGAACATTATGTATACAATGTACCAATACATGTTCTTGGTAAAAATAATAAAAAAAAAATTAAAAAAAAAAACAAAACAAAAAAGAAAATAACAGGCATTGGTAAGGACAGAGAGAAACTGGAACCCCCTCATATAAGCTGGTGAGAAGGTAAAATGGTGCAACCGTTATGGAATAGTTTGGCAGTTACACAAAAAGCTATACATATGATTACCATATGACCTAGAAATCCCACACCTAGGTATGTACCCAAAGGAATAGAAAATGAACTCAGGATACTGTACACCAATGTTTGCAATAGTTAAAGTGTGGATACAACTTCAGAGTCCATCACCATATGAAAGGACAAACAAAATCCTGTATGCACAACTACAAAAAAGAATTACAGGACTAAGGCTAGAGGATAAGCTATGAGGCCCTCAGTTTGATCTTTTGCAGTAGGGGAAAAAAATTTACATTCTGATAAATGTCACAACATGGATAGTCTTCAAAATCACTAGGTTAAGAAAAAGCCAGAAACAAAAGGAGACATATTTTAATATTTAGAATAGGCAAATTTATAGACAGAAAGTAGGCTAGAGGTTACCAGAGACTAGGGGGAAGGTGGAGTGAGGAGGTATTACTCAATGACTACAGAAATCTTGCTTGGGTTAATGAAAATGTTTTAGAAATAGCCAGTGGTAATGGTTGCACAACATGATGAATATGATTAATGGTACTCAGTTACAGAACGAAAAACTAGAACATGGCATTTTTTTCACATATATTTTTACCAGAATTTAAAAGAATAACATACCAAAACCCATGGAATTTTAATTTTAAAAGGAGGAAACTGTATGGTATGTGAACTGTATCTCGATAAAGCTCTTTAAAAAAAAAAAAAAAAGAATTCAAATCTACCACTTGAGTTATTAGTATACTTTAAAGTATACTGAGTATTTTGAGCATACTTAAAAAGGATGTCAGTATATCAGTATACTTTTCAATTATCAGTATATCAGTATACTGATAATTAGAGATTTCTTTAATCAGTTAGTGTATAACTTGAGTGTAAGGAAAACTATTACCGTAGTTTAAACGATGTTTAGTTTCAAAGGCAATTATAGCAACGTACTAAAAAGGCCGTAACTAAAAAGTCCTTTGGAGAGCCAATTTCCAGCACCGTGTATAAGAGAAAGCCTGCTGTGGAACTATACATAAGCATGGTCATGCCTAAGTCAGTGATCTGAAGTGTTAACTGCAAATCATTCTTATTTACTAAAACAAAATTTCTGCTAGACACCAATGGAAATTTTGGGGCCTCACGGTTGGTGCACATACTCAGAAATGTATTATCCTAGCATCTGTTCGAGGTCTTTATACTTGGACTTGCTCTACTTTCTGTGTCTTTTTAATATTTCCACAAATCAGAACTCTCAGTAAACCAAGCTAACTTCAGGTATCATTATATTTGATTTACCTTCTAACATTATAAACAAGTCCTAGAAGTAATTTGACATGTTAGGTCATCATCTCCATCTTCCATGGAAGAAGGAGTCAAAGCATTGACTGTACAGAGATTACAGTGTAATAGTTTGCTATCAAGTTAAAGAATGGATGGCATTTCTAATCATGTGAATTTATGAGACCGAAGATAACCTGAAGGGAAGTCTGGGTTTGGATATACTTAGGAGATTTCGGAGACTGGACTATAAAAACAAAACATATTCTATTTTCTTGGTGTGAGTAATGTCCAGATAAAAGTTCAGTATTATCACTTAATTTAACCTGGGCAAGTCTTTTCAAAAGATTACGGAATTGACTAAAGCACAGTCTTAAAATGGCAGAATATCAGTCAGTCATCCTGGGAAAAGACTAATTAACACAACTGAACCAGACAGTAACCAACACAGACAATAACAACAAGAAGAGAATCCCCAAACATGGACAAGCAGTTCCCACCACTGGGAACTATTCTATATAGAGAGATTTTCTGGATCGAGCTTAAGTTTCTCAATAGTGGAATAAAACAAAACATTACAACACCGCACTCTTTCTAAAGGAATTCCAGGAAAAGCATTCGTGTCTGAACGAATGACATGAAAGGAGAAAATTTTGTAATGGTTCTGAACATCGTATGTTTTTAACTCATCAGTTACAAAAGATGAACCCAAAAAGAGCCTAATATGCT
Organism: Hystrix cristata; assembly: GCA_004026905.1. NCBI lineage: Eukaryota > Metazoa > Chordata > Mammalia > Rodentia > Hystricidae > Hystrix > Hystrix cristata. Next base: position 7,831 of record PVJO010022411.1, on the reverse strand, counting down.
GGGTCACAGGAGAAAACAAATGTTAGCGCCACGATTAAGTATGTTACCTTGAATGGGCCCATTTTCTCTGCAGAGAGAAGAAACCCCTGATCCATAAAGTCACATACCAGACTTTATCACGGCCATTTGTCCTGGATGATGTGAATTAAACAATCGCTATTGCCAGGGGAAATAGGTAGCAACATGTCACGGACAAAACAAGTGGCAAGATGCCACAGAGCCTGAGATGAAGTGGCCGACTTGGAGATGACTTCTAGCTACACCTCCCACCCAAGCCTGCTGACTGAATCACTCCTTCTCTTGAGGTCTGTTTCCCTAACTGTAATAATCAGGGGATTAAAGGTACACAGGAGCTGCAAAACATTACATATGGAAGTTTAAAACGTCACGAAAGAGATCAGCCAGAAGCTCAGTAGATGGTCTACACTCACAAGCCATTCCTGAGCAGTTGAGAGCCCATGTTCTTGACTCCACAGTGAAATATGAAGGCTTTCTGTAGACTCATAGAACAGAATTAGACTTTTTCAATTTGGGGTGCTTCCTAAGTAGTAAGAAGCATTAAGAATTAGGGGGAAGATATTGTTACTGTATAAGCCTTGCTGCCAGTGCAAAGAAAGGAGAGCTGAACACAAGGGAAAGAGGAATGTACAACCAGCCCAAGGGCCAGAAAACAGTGGTCTGGGAGTAGTTGGCACATAGGCAAAAGGCTTCAAAACCTCTAGTTCTGATGATAACCTTCAAACACCAAGGAAAACTGAAATTGTGTTTGTTGTACTCTATTTACAAAGGAAACAGTTTTTAACCATCATTTATAAACATTAAAACAATAAACTTCAGTTATCTGTTTAAAAAGAAATCATAACATCCCCTAAGGAAATGAGGGAGTGTTGCCTTATTAGATGACAGAGGTCATTGTTAAAGTCTACTGTGCTTCAAACAGTGAGTCAGTGCCATCTCTAAATACATACCAGAAATAAAACAAGGCAGAGAGCCCACTCAGTGAATGAGCCTCCATTGCTCTTACTTTCTTTACAAAGAACAATAGAAAGAACACAGTGAAAACATCATTCAATGTAACTTTAAAAGCACCCAGAAGATTTTTACATTTAGAAAGATGTCTCCTTGGTTAGAATAAAAGAAAATAATGCCTAAATAGAACTTGTGGTTTTAAGTTTAAAATTGGGTTATACTGAGAAAATTCTGGTTGTATCTATGCAATGCAAAAATCATAAACTAGTTTCTTTTTCTTTTGAGATGGGGAACAAATCCAGGATTCTGTCCATACTAGACAAGTACTCTACCACTCAGCGACACCCTCAGGCCATAAAACAATTTTCATATGAAAACATTCATTTATACACTGTGCTTTACCCTGTACTACTGCCACTTGATATAACTGGTTTAAACTTTGCTCTGTATGAGATGGCGGTTATTCTGACCAGAAGTCATTCATCCAAATGAAGAAAATTTCTGGACTCTTCAGGAGATCCTGGAGTCCTAAGGTGTTCCTATGTGCTTTACATGAAAAACACCCAATCCGTTTCTTCTGAGAGTATAAACTTTTTTTCAAAGTCTAAAAGCCTTTCAAGACTGGGTCATAATGACACCATTATGCCAGTAAACATTCACATAAAGGCTTTCCCTTGGGCCTCCAAGTCATCAGAAGATCAAGTCCTAAAAATGCTCTTCAGTGGTCTGCTCAGAGGAGCCCCTGGCAGGGACACTTGCAGGTACCACAGAAACACAAAAACTAGCAGCAAGCTGCCAGAAGCCTATACAGTGGCACTTGTATTACCAATGGTCAAGTGGCCACTTGCCTTTTAGGAAGCAACCTAGACTTAACCAACATTTATCACAGCTGCTGAGGCCAACTGCTTGAAGCATACTAGAGCCAGACTTCTCATTTGAGGAGCAATCCTCAGCCTCCGGAACTAAATTCTGCTCTCTTCCACCTTCCTTCGGCTTAGTTTTTCAACATACCAGAGGGGGAAAATATTTAATGAAGTAATGCTGATAAAAACCACAAAACATATGATGTACAGGATGCCTGCCTACAAGTATCCCTACTCGATTACAACTGACTATATTTACTATATTACAATGCTGAATGTGTTTGGGGAAAGCCTTATATGCAAACGCTTATAACCACAATAAAGAGTATGATCTGTTTAAAACACAACAAAAAGTCACATTACTTCAAATGAAAAGAAAACTTCATGCAGTAAGTAAGAAAAGCCAAGATTTTGATCTGTTCTTGGCTTAGCCATTTAGAGGACAAAGCTGGCCAGGCTGATTTCTCCATGATCTCCTCTGGGGAAGTCAAGCAGGGCTACTCACACCATGAGCTGTAATGGGGCTGATTTAAAACAAGACCTGCATCACAACTTGCTTTCAAACATTTCAGTGAAAGCCAATGAAAACAAAGCAACACTTAATTTGCGCACTTGATCATACTCCATAGTAAAAGCTCTTTAGAGGACTAATTAAATTGATGACTCCTTCTCTGTTCAATTAAGCAGTTATATTACTTCCATTTGATTTGTGCTCCAAAGAGATTCTTACGACTTCCTATCACCTCCTAAGAAAACCCCCTAGGTTCTATATAGTGTATACTTACATTCAAAGCATTCTTTGCAGCTTCTGCTTCGGAGCGACTGTCAAAACTGACAAAACCTACGGGCTAAGGAGAGAAAGAGAAACATGAAGGAAAAAAAAATCAGCAAATATCTGTCAAAGGTGATGTCAAACTGAGGAGCCGAGATAAAGAAATGACCACAGGCAATGGGTAGAAATAAGAAAGCCAGTACCAAAGAATCATGACTTAGTGGCTTAGCCAAATTTGTAACATGAATCAAAGGGATGGTGAGGGTGGTTCTTCCAAGGACACAGCCAGGGATTTAGAGAACCAAAAAAAAAAAAAAAAATCTAGAGGTGGTTGGAAGGTGAGCAGCAGTGAATAAGGGGATAGAGGAAAATTTGGGTTGGAGAGGTTCTACTTTCCTAAATCAAATTCACTGTACCTCAGTTTCTTCATCTTTTAAAATGGAAAGTGAACCGAATCACCTTTTGGTACACTGTAAGTGCAAGGAATATAATGACACAATGATAAAAGCCCTATAGTCTCACTGCATGACCAAAATTACATGTGAACATTTCCATCTCAAATCTTAAGAGATGACTTTTAAAAGTCCTGGGTCTAATCAGGCTTGTAAATCACACTATTCCAAGTAAATAGGGGTCCTTAACCCTTTGGACAACATATCTTTCAGTCCAGAAGGCTGTCTTTAAAATAGTTTATTTCTGATGAACCAGAGACAGGTGATTGTCAAGTGTTCAGGCTTAAGAAAAAAGAAAAAAAGTATACAGATAATCCAAGAAGCTTGCAGGAACTATTAGAACCACTGATTACCACCTCCCAAACATCCTGGCTGGAGATTATAAAAGTACAAATTTTCCTGTGCTATTTCTCAGTCAATGCCACTTTTAAATTAAAGCCAACAACAACAAAAAGAAAATCCTAATTGGAATAAAAAAAAAAAAGATAAGCCCCATCAACATTCCTGAAGAAAATTACAAAAGTGATCATTTACATAAAATTTGGGAATTCTTACCTGCTTAGATGTGAGCTTTATAAGAGAACCCTCATAGCCCTGAAAATAAAGAAGAACCAAGTTTAGTAAAAATCATCATCATCAACAACAACAACAAAAACCCCACTAGGGAAAAAGGAAGTCACAATACCATCCTGCTCAAGAAAAAAATGAGTACTTTATCCTATTGACTAACTCTTCTCACAAATACCTTCAAAATTAGCTGGGAAAGCAAATCACACACACACACACACACACACACACACACATTTCCCTGAAATTCATGCATTTATCTACATTTCTCTTCTTTGTATTTTAAATGAAATTATGTAATGTCAAGAAAATGAGTGTGTTTTGTCAACAGATCTTTTTTGGTCTAGAGTAGAGATTTTATAACACTAGGGGAAGGAAGGGAGTACATTAATAAGATGGGTCACAGCAAGCATGTTTGACTTGGTCATGCACACATCTGCTATAAAATAACAATGAAACATTCAGCATACACTAGGTACAATTTATTGACCAAAACTTTAAAAACCACCAGAAAAAGATGAACAGGCAATGATACTGCGTTTTGTTGAGTTCTTCTGCTTACTTAATGAAGCAGCCAGTTTTCATGGTGGTATTCTGACTGCAACATGAAAACTGCCCTATTGGGTTTCTACTCCATCTTCTCCTCTAAGGAGATGAAAATATCCCTTCCTTTCATTACCTCTCTCCACCCCTGCCCTCACCTTGGTACCTCAGGATTCAGAGTACCAAAGTGATTATTTCTCAAAATAATCAATGGGTGGTGGCTTGCCATGATGGATGATACAAGAGGGGGAAAAACACCACTCGACAAGATTGACTATACTACACACATCAGTGCAGAGACAGATTTGCAGACTAGGGTCAACTGCCAGGGACTTTAATTAAAAGAGGGTTTTTAGGAATGTACAAGGTCCTGACTTCAGTGTTGGGGTATCTTGGCAGGATACAGAGATGTTGCGATTGATTCATCCTCACATCTTCCCAGCTGAAAACTCCATTACCAATTAGCTAATATAAACATTTTACCCCCAAGGCCTTGAGCTCTCATGGCTAGAAAGGTCATGATTCAGAGTCCTGGCCCTTTCTTTTATTGAGGGGCTCTCTTCTAAAAATTCTGGAGCTTTAAACACTCTGAAGGCCTTGGCAGCAGAACATAAAGGGATATTTCACTCAACTAAAACACCACTGGTAGGGATATACTGTGTTCTAAAGTTACAGAGGAACAGTATAATTTTATACTTTAGAACAGGAATAGAAGAGCCAAACATTTGTTTCCTGGCCCTACCATTTAGTGTGTGTGTAAACTTAAGCATAATTTATTCAACTGCTCTCAGGTTCATTTTAACCTTTGAAAAAACAGGGCTAACTCACTTTAAAGAACTGTGATAATTAAATGAGATAATTCATACAAGGGGCTGGCTAATGAAATCTCAATCTCTCTTCAATATTGCATTTTGCTGAAATGCATTCTGCTCCCCACTCTGTATGTATATATGTATGTATGTGTGTGCATATATATATAAATTATATATAAAATTAACAGTATTTCGTTAGGAAGATCAATTAGTTTAAAAGACTTCATCCTATGAAATCTGTCCCTTTTATACAACTGAAGTAGCTCAGGAAATTCTGTAAAGTTGGCACTCTCCACAACACGTTCTCTTCCTTTTCCACCCCCTACCAGCCAGCCTTGTACCAAGCCTGTTTCCTTCCATGCTGTCAGCAGTATTGCTGCATTTTGTGTGGCTGTCAGAATGGAGCTGTGCCCATTATTTCAGTGGTGTTTACTGGCACATAAACTAGACTTTAGTTCAATGTAGTTATTCCTGCAACCTTCTGTCCTCAGTTCTAATCCAAATGTTTTTCAGCTATCACATCCTACCTATTCTGTCTCTCTACCAAGCTGAATCCTGCCCTTCAACCTGTTCTACCTCAATTTGGATGGGTGTTTAACAAGAAACCAAGACAGTCCGTCACCTAATATAAGAGTGGCCCCTGCCAGGAACTGGGCTCTGAATTCATGGTACCTTCCAGGCCCACATTCTGATGAGTTCTACCTTCTTCTTATCTCCAAAGGCCAACCTTCAAGGTTTTTTCTTGGCATCATAACCATTTCAGCCTTAGTCCAATTTCCTGTTAATGTTGCTGGAATTGAAACCTTAAGTATCTCTGACATGATTTTATTTCCATAGTGAGCAAAGACAGGGAAATGCATCAAATGCCAGGAAACAGACCCTTTGAGTCATATAAGGTATCCTGTAAAATTTTGTTTGACTCTGTTTGAAACTTAGGATTTTGGCAGTGGAAAAAATAATAGTGTCAGGTTCTTAATCTACCTAATAAAAGTCTATTTATATATTTCTCCAAGGAAGAGTACCAAGAATATAATTCCAACTAATAATGAAGCCACCTACACACAGGGCTTGACTTACATTAATGCATTTGAAATACAAATCTGCAAAAGTAATTTATAACTTTTTCATGATCTCTACTTAGGAGTGCACCCTAAAACAGGAGTAGAACCATCAGTAAGATTACTAAGCTAAGAGACCCCTGCAGCTAGTGGCACATCCCTGTCTCATCCACATTTGTAAGACAGCTCTAGATCAGTTGTTGAAGGAAGGCCTGAAGGCAGTTTTGATCAGTCATCCAGAGACTGGACAATAGAACTCAGTTGTTAACTCCTTTACTCATTAGTCTTTTAAAGTATCTCTCTTTACAGGGTGCTTTGTTAAACTATTTTTTCTTCATTCAAAAAGCCACAATGAATTACGTAGCATAGTCTTTCTTATCCTCTATAATTTCTGAAAGACAGACAACGTACCTTAAATGGTCTGAAAAGCAGATAGAGCTCCCGAGGTTTGATATCCAGAGGAAGGCCACTGACAAATAGGGTCCGGACCTAAAATACAAAATTTAAGAAGTGAGCAAGGAGGGGTGGACAATCCAGAGGCTACTCACTTGTTTTTCGTATTTTCTTTTTTGGGGTGCTGGGGATCAAACTCAGGTCCTTTGCACCTCCGAGGCAAGTGCTCTACCACTTGAGCTAAATCCCCAACTCCAGAGGCTACTCACTTGAAATCGTAAAAACTTATTTCTCCAAACATTCATGACTTCTGTCAAGTTCATGTTCTTTCCATGACACAATGAATACTCAGTACTAAGATACCATTCAGAGAGAACTACAGGCCAGTCTCATTAATGAACACAGATGCAAAAATCCTCAATAAGATACTGGCAAAGAGAATGCAACAATCATCAAGAAGATTATACACCATGACCAAGCAGGATTCATCCCAGGCATGCAGGGATGGTTCAACATAGGCAAATCAATAAATGTGATACACCATATTAACAGAGCTAGGGACAAAAATCTTATGGTCATTTCAATAGACGCAGAAAAAGCATGTGATAAAGTGCAACACCCACACAGGATAAAAGCCCTGGAGAAAATTGGAATAGATGGCCTTTATCTCAATCTGATAAAAGCCATCTATGACAAGTCAATAGGCCAACATCATACTAAATGGTCAAAAACTAAAAGTTATCACTCTAAAGTCTGGAATAAGACAAGGATGTCCACTCTCACCCCTCTTATTCAATATAGTTCTGGAAACATTAGCCAGAGTAATTAGACAAGAGAAATAAAAGGAATAGGGACAGGAAAGGAAGAAGTTAAATTATCATTATTTGCAGAAGACATGATACCCTACATTGAAGACCCAGAATTCCAGTAGAAGACTTCTAGATTTACAACCAAATTCAGCAGCATAGCTGGGTAGAGAGTCAACACTCAAAAATCAACAATATTCCTGTACACAAATAAAAGACTCACTGAGGGGGAAATTAGGGAAACAATACCTTTCACAATAGCATACAAAAAAATGAAGCACCTAGGAATCAATCTAACAAAGGAAGTAAAAGTTCTATACATTGACAACTACAGTACTTTGAAAAAGGAGAATGAAGAAGATACCAGAAAATGGAAAGATATCCCTTGTTCTTGGGTAGGAAGAACCAATATCGTGAAAATGGCCATACTCCCAAAATTGTTATACAGATTTAATGCAATCCCAATTAAAATACCAAAAGCACACCTCACAGAATTAGACAAAACAATCCTAAAATTAATTTGGAACCAGAAGAAACATGGGATAGCAAAAGCAATTCTAGGCAACAAAAGCAAAGCAGAGGCCATCACAATCCCT
>PVJO010022410.1:0-28107 GCA_004026905.1 Hystrix cristata | reverse complement strand
GACAATCATTTCAAACCACCGAACTCACCTGAGTATTGCATGTAATTGTTTACAAATCATCTTGGACTTATGACTGGCCCCCAGAGGCATAGTCCACTGGTAAGAGTACAGAATTTTGAAATAAAGATCATCGAATTCAAATTCCTGCTCTACCACATACTAACTCTGTTATCTTAGGCAATGATAAAAACAAATTACACTTTCTGAATCTTAATTACATAACAGACACAGTGCTAAGAATTTTAATATTAGTTATCTCATTGAATTGTTAGAACAACTCTGTGGGGTAGATATTAATATATTATCTCCATTACAGTACATAAGAAGAAACTGAGATTTACAATGTTTATTGACTTATGGATCCATATTACCAAGTAAATGGTGAAGTCAGCTTTCAAGCCAGGCAGTCTTGATTCTCCACGATCTTCTATACTACCTTATTTCATCTATAAACTAGGTATAAAAGAAACAAATCTTGGAAATGATATGAGACTAAATAAGATCACTTGTGTAAAGTTGTAAGTGCAGTAACAGCACAAAGTTGCTATTTTTGCTGTTTTTATTTTAAAAGAAAAAAAACAAACTTATTTTTAAAGTAATGCTTTAAAAACTTCAAAGTGATTTAGGTATCCTGAACTACAAGGTTCAATGAACTCAGAGAAATTGAGAAAATTAATGTCATGCATCAATACATCTTTTCCATTTGGCTGAAGTCATAACTTTTTCAATGCCATCATTGCTCAGAAATTAGTCCTCAACAATCGTATCTGGAAAACGTAAAGCAGAAGCAAAGATAGGTGATGATTTGGCAATCTTCGCTGGAAAGCCACAGCACTAGAAATGGAATGAACAGAGTCAACGGGGCTGCTGGCAAAGCAGAGGTCTCACGATAGCAGCTTTCTTAAATCATTCCTGTAATTATTTCATAGCAAATGAGTTCTGATGGGTAAAAGGTAGTAGAGTCAGTCTTTCCCACACAATATTCTGGCAGAACAAATCATTATGACCAGCACCAAAGTCTCTTTACTTGACTTCTAAAAAGATGCTACCTAGTCTCACATGCCTATCAGATTTTAATTGTGAAAAACCACAATGTATTAAAATTTAAGGGGCTGGGGATTTGGCTCAGTGGTTAGAGTGCTTGCCTTGCAAGCACAAGGCCCCGAGTTCAATTCCTAGCACCAAAAAAAAACAAAAAAAAAAAACACAACTTAATAATGAAGCCAAAGTTATCATTATTTCATGAGCACTAAAATCATATCAAATTGTAACTTATATTGATGCACAATATTTTTTCTACACAATGGAAATTAGAAGCCAAGTAATGTAACAGTCTAGTTCTGACTATAACTGCAGCCCTATTTCCTAGACCATTCATCCGAGTGGTAATCTTGGGGTCCCACGATAGTTAGAAAATGGAGATAAACTCATTTCCTATCCTTCCATTTTCACAATTGCATTAATACCTCATTTTAATTTATATTTGAAAAGATAGGCAATACATAAGGACAACTGACCCTAATTAAAACATTTGCACTGTAAATGGAAAAATACATAAAAAGTATACAGAGAAGAGTTCTCAGGCTTAGGTGAAAAAGGAAATAGTCACCCTAACTTTACCCCCACCTCTTACAGATGAGTACAACAAACCAAAATCGAATCAGAGTGACACACAAAGATAAAAGGCTGACTCCTTCATCCCATGTCTAAATTTTTGCCATACTTGCTTAGAAAGAAAAGTAAAAAAAAAAAAAAAAAAAAAAAAAAAAAAAAAAAAAAAAAAAAAAAAAAAAAAAAAAAAAAAAAAAAAAAAAAGAGAGAGAAAGAAAGATGAAGAATTCTCTTCAACCTCAGTAGAAAAAAATTTCAGCCAAGAGTGGAGGGAAAATATAGGCTTTACCTCAGATACAATTTTCTTCACAATTCATTCTTGCTTGTTGGTCCCCTTGGACACATCAATTCACTTCTTCAGCCTCAGTTTACCTGTTTGAAAAATGGTATGTACCTCATGAGACTGTTGTGAAGATTGAGATGATGCATGTAACTGGTCTATAGCAGTGTCTGAACTAGAGTAGATAATCCACAATGGTAAGTATTACTATTATAGCATCATTATTATATTATCATGTTAATATACACCGAGGAGGTCTCTAAGGCCACACAACATTACTTGATAGCCTTGATATTCAATGCTTGATTTCTGTTGATACTCCTAAACTGCACAGTTCTTGGAGTGTCACTGACTCATGAAACATTCAATATTTAATGAATCGTTGATCAATTCAACTATTTTTCAGCGCTTCCCAGTGTCCGCATCCACGGCAGAAGGAGTCATGGCATTGCCTCCATGTGCAGAACACAATTCTCCCTGAAGCTTCCGAAAAGAAGGCAAGTAACCTAGACTCGGATACTAGGAAATATTTTGATCTCTGTAACTCAAAAATCAGGAGAGACGTTTACCTGCCCAAGTCCCGGTGAGGACTATGATATTATTTTGTCTCATATAACTATACCCAAAACATTCGATGCAGTATATACCATCTTAATTTTTTTTTATATTGTGGAAGATTTTTGTTGAGCATGCGTCAGTCCGTTTTCATTGTTATAATATTTGAGGGTTGAGTGCTTTATAAAGCAAAGAATTACCAAAATATAAATAAATAAAAAATAAATGCCTGGAGATTTAGCTCAGTGGCTAGAGTGCTTTCCTACCAAGCGCAAGGCCCCAAGTTCAATCCCCAGCACCAAAAAAAAAAAAAAAAAAGGCAAAGAATTTGTTTAGCTCATAGTTCTGGAGGCCCAAGAGTATGATGCCACCTTCTCCTTAGCTCTGGTGAGAACTCTCATCAGCTGGCCTGACAATGGTCATAATGAACACAACAGGGACAGAACACACGGCAAGACAGTAAGACAAGGAGACTGAGGAGGGACCAGGCTTGCTTTTATAACAACCCAGTCACAAGAACTGGTCACGGTCCCCAAAGAACTGCATCAATTCCTTCCAAAAGCGGCCTCCCCAGTGACCTCTCACTGTGTCACATCTTTTAAAGCTTCCACCCCCTCTCAACATTGCCATCACGGAGACCTGGCTTTCAACACACAAAGCCTTATGTGACACACACAAATCATGGCATAGCGGAACTATGTAATCATAATAATCCTGTAAGCTCTTGGAGGACAAGAATGCTTCATATCTGACTCTGTATTTCCAGCACACAAACACACCCAACACTTACCGGCTACTCACGTAACTGGATGCATCTCTCTGGTAAGAAGTATTTAAAATAAAATAAAATAAAATAAATACTTAAAATATGCCATATATCACACCAAATGCTTTCATAGATGATCTTAATTAATCCTTGTGAGATTCCCATAAGGAAAGAGCTGTTGTCATTATTGGTACAGATGAGAAAACTGAAAATTAGAGAATTAGCATAAATTGTATAATTACTAAGCGTTCTAGCTAACATCAAACTAGCAGATTCCAACTCCCACACTATCAACCACTACTTAACCATGGGTTTATACATTACCCCCTCTCCCAGGTTTATACATTACCCCTTTGATGGTAGATTTCTCATTCCACTGAAGTTTCCTTCCCTGTTATTCTAAGGAACATATATTCTATATTTTCTTCACATAATTCATCCTAATGTCTAATTATCTATTCATCAACTTATCTGTTTTGCTTGTTTCTCCCAATCTGAATCCTCTGAAAGGTATGGTCAAATCTGTTTTATTTGCTAACAATACCCAGAACCTCATAAAGTTCTAAGTGCGTAGTAATTGCACAAAAATATGTGAAAATGGGATGGAAGGGTAAATGCAGGAATAAATGATGGCCAAAGGAACTATGAGTTTGTTGAGTACAAGAACTGACCATTCATCCTAGTTTTGCATTTTGCATAACCCCCAATACATCAGGAACTCAGTAAATGTTTATTGATAACTGGATGTCTACAGGTAGTAGATTATATAGGAATAGATTCTTATTCCTAAATTTAAGCTATTAAATTCTTCCTTTTGTTCATTCAGAAATTGAGAAGAAAAACATAAATTGTGAACTCATGGAGTTCTTACCTTTCTAAGGAAGAAAGATATTAAACAAAATTAGAAATATCTTAAGCATTTCTATTTTTACCAAGAATATTTTCTGCCCCTACTTTCTAAATCTGTGGTTTTGAAACTTCTCTTTCTTCCTCTTCAGTTAAGCTTATTTCTAAAATCCTGTAAAACTATAATCTCTCTTTGTCTGCCCATGAACTCCTCTGTGTAGACTTGTGGCCTCAAAGTGCGGTCGTCAGTCCCATTTAAGACTCACTAATAAGAAATTCAGAATAGTGGGAACAGCAATGTGTTTTAACAAGCTGTCCGCCATATCCCTGGTTCTCAAACTTGGGTGCATTCTGGAGGCTGTTAACAGAGAAATTCCTGAACTTTATCCTCAGAGTTCCTGACTCAGAAGGGGTGGGAAGAACCTGAGAATTTGTATTTCTAACATGTGCTCAGGCGATATTAATGCTGGTGGCCCAGGGACAGTAATTCCCAAACCATCAGTATGGAATTTAGAGATTACTCTAGACTTCTTTAACTTGACCACATATTTGAATTACCCAAGAATTCAATGCCTGGGCTGCACCCCAGAACACTGCTGACTACTTTTGACTAAACATTAGTTCTTCACCCTGTGAAATGTGGGGTGCAGAGCAGTAGCTTGGATATCTCCTCAGGCTCATAAGAAAGGTAGATCTCAGGACCCACCTCCCATTTCTGGCTCAGAATCTGCATGTAAACAAAAACCTGAAGTGATTATTTACCATATCAGAATTTTAGAAGAACTAGAGACGACTTAAGATAGAAAATTCATTAGAAGAGAAATCAGCAGAATCCCAGATTCATCACTTACTTTCAGGTAGAACGTAATCTCTGTAAGGTCCTCTGAACTCTAAGTTAGCAGTCATATTCTTCTCCTTGCAGGATTTTAAATAACATGTGTGTCACGTATGTACATATGTGTGCACTGTATGTGTGCTGTGTGGACATGGATCCACTCACACACAAGCACATGCTTTCTCCAAACCCTTCTCTTGTTGTTCTGATTCTATCTGTGTTTTGCCCTTGATTGCACCTCATACCATTCTCCTTTCCATTCACTCAAGGTCTTCAGATTTCCGGAACAATAGAATATCTGTGGTTCCTTTGTGGCTACATTGAAGTATATGATTTCTACACCTTTAGAGGAGCAGGCATCCCGAAGAATGAGGTAGTGGGCGGATGCAGCCTCGGAAGGAAGGCAGATGCATTAAGATGGGATGCGTATTCCTTCCTGATTCTGCTAATGACTGAGACACAAGCACCACTAGTCTCTTTATGTTTTCAGAACAGATGGAGCAAAATTTTAAACTGCCTCTCATGAGTCAGAAATCCAAGTTCTATTCTGGGTTCTGTGACTTTGGAAAGCCTGTTTATCTGAGCTCTAACTAGTCAAGTTGTGGCATAACTCTGGCTTAAAAAAAAAGAAGAAGAAGAAGAGGAAGTCATACAAAGCAGCAGTGCCAACAGCCAAGTTCATGTTTCCTCTGTCGCTCTGGGTATAAAAATGGCAGGGTTGGCATCAGTCTTCCCCTTTGGAGAAGAGAATGGGACAGAGTAGAGAGATTCTAAGCATTCTTTTCTGGATTAAAATAAACAACAACAAAAACAGCATGGAAGGAAAAAAGTAAAAGAGAAAGAAGAGTCTGTGAAAAAAAGTAAAGCACTGTATGCCAAGAGAGGAAGAAAATATCTAGGATTAATGAGAATGTCATCCCTGCTAGCCAAACCCCAATAAAGGAGTGATAACAAGAGAGACTAAAATTTATGCAGCGCTTTGCTCTTTGTCTCATTTGGATTCACAGTTTTATGAAGGACTTTTTGAGTGATTATCCCCATTTTATGGATAGAAAAACCTGAGTCATCAAAGGTCAGTCTTATAAAGTTACACAGATCATAAATGTCAGAACCAGAAGAAAGCCAGGTTTTGTGGCTTTAAATCAGACAGGTTTTCTTGAAACTATTCTTACCTGCTAGAAAGATATCCCCACTGTTATTAGGGCTGGATGCTATTTGCCTATAATCTTTCACTATAATGGTATTATAGTGGGTAGTCTAAGAAAAATCCTACAGGTCTCACACGAGGAAACAAAGGATGCAGACAGGATTACCAAGTGATCTTCCAACCCACTGTTTTCCAAACACGAGTCAAAAGTAAAATTTTATGGGTGCCTGTTCACAGTTTAGCTGCACCATTCCCTTCCCAAGATTTTAGTGCAATGTATCCTAATAGGCTTGGAAATCTACATTTTTAAGCATATCATAGTCAGTTTACACTGCTACAGTAAAGCAATATAAAATGAGTGATGCAAATAGCAAACATTTATTTCTCGCAGTTCTGGAAGCTGAGAAATCCAAGATCAATGTTCAGGCAGATCCACTCTCAGGTGAGGGCTTGTGTCCGGTTTGCAGAAGGCCACTGTCTCTCTATGGAGAACAAACGGAAAGGAAGGAAATTTTCCAAAGTTTCTTCTTTAAAAGTGACTAATCCCATTGTGAAGGTTCCATTTTCAAGACCGAATTAGTTCTCAAAGGCCCCATTACCCAATACCACCGACTGTTAGGGTTTTAATATATGAAGTTTCAGCAGACACAAATACTCAGCCCATTTCAAGCATGTAAGCCATGTTTTTCTCTGTGTTAGAGAAGACTGGGAAGGACTGATCATCTTAAATTGCCAGTGAATATTTGTGATTAGAAAAATAATCCAATGAACATATGTATCTTACTATTTCTAGTACCTTTCTCTTTAATCCAAGGTATATTCAAGTATCTCTTACATAGAGCTAAACCAATCCTACTTTGTTATCTTTCTTTTAGTATAAAGAACTCTTAATTAAAGGGATGTTTTGATATGATACGATCTGTGAACACAGATACAGGATCACTGTAGGTCTGAGCCTGCTGTCCTATGCTCACATAGCACCTGGGTACAGATATGTGCAACTAAAACCCCGGTAGTTTTAACTGAAATAATCCGGCAATCTTCTCCAGCATTTAATAACATTTGCTTTCAGGAAAAGAATTTTACATACAATCTAAATCTTTAATATGACAACTTAGCTCTTTTTGAGAGTACTGCCATCTTTTTTTTGTTACCGATGTTTATTGCCTCAAAATCTTTTTTTTTTTTTAATACACTGGGTACAAATTCCAGGAGATAAATAGCCGAAAACCTAGGTTGGAAAGCTGTACAGCAAAGCAGATGGGCAAAGCCTAGGAATCTCTGCTGTTGATCAATATGTTCACTGATGAGGATTTATGGAGTTCGGGTGGAACTGACTCAATGTATAGCATTGAGTGAGAACATATGCAAGTCAAATTACAGCATATGTGGCTTACAGAAGTTGTCAGAGAGGGAAGTGGTGATAACATAACAGTTTAGAAATTATATAAAAGAGCTGGGGACAAATAAATCATCATAATATCATTTAGTTATGTTGGCTTTAGAAGCACGAGGTAATAAAAATAAAATGGGTAACTAACAAAAATCGGTGAACATACAGCACTTTCTATTACAACGAAGTATTCTAAGCATCTCACATTAAATACCTCAATTAATCTTGAACTAGGTACTACTGTTACCCCCATGTTACAGGTGAAGAAACTGAGGCAGAAAGAGACTAATAAGTTCCACTAAAGTCAGACAGCTTGTAAGTAAGCGACTAAGGCATTTGGATTAGCAAGCAGTTTACGCGTGATTTGAGATTTTACATGAAGTCAGCTCGTCTGGGCTGTGGACTTGGCACCACGTGATCAGCACTCAACCTTACCCCTACCATTGCCTCAGTCGTCTTGAACTAAGTCTTCAGTTCCCACAAGACGTCCGAAAGGCTTTGGATATCTTCGGCCTTCTACCCTACTGGGGCCCTCAGCCCACTGGAGGACAGGATGAAATGACGGAAACGCTAAGTCACAGGGTGTGTGAGTACAGACAGTGTGCACCTCCTTTGCTGAAAATTAACTTGTGCCTGAAGAACTACGACCTGACCATGAGGTGGACACGCCCCAGAGTAACAGGCCTCCGGCAGCATAACCAGGCTATCCAGGAACAGAGAAGCAGCCTTGAGAGCTGATGTTAAACTGAATTAGTGATGTCAATCATGTAGGCAGTTTGTTAAGTATCTACTAAGCACACATACTCCTGCCCTGTAAAATCAACTCTAAGAAATAAAGCTGTTTCAGCCCTGAGTTAGATCCCAGAGAATTTGCGTCTCCCTCTTCATCGTACGCTCCATCTGCGTCCTTGCCCTCCACTGGGCTCTGGTTCAGAGGAACAGAATCATTCCCCCGGTGAGTTGCAATAATAAATTTCCATCAAATTCATAGAATATAAACAATCAGTCTTTACAAATTCAGAACCAAACAGCTCCATGTCCTCCACAAATTATAGTGATTAAGCTTAATTAAGGGTAATGACTGCATAATCCCAGGCATAGTTCAACTTCATTTTTAAATGTGTTAAAGTCTTGTTGAGGAAGGTTCTTGAACATCTAGGGATCACTATCCATGCCCTGGATGGTGCTCAAAAATTAAAATAGGCCTCTCCTGGGTTATCACATGCTAGGTCTGGATGCAAGTCATAGCTCACAAAGGCAAAAAGCATTGACAAAGCCTGTTTGGTTTTTCTGTTCACCTTTTTCACTTACTTTGAAGAGGAGTCTAAAAATTCTAGGTAATAAGGAATCCTCTTTCCCTCTTTACTTATTACGAATTCTCCCTTATAAACAAAAGAAAATCCCCATGGAAATAGTTGTGATGAGATGTGAGCTGTATTCAGATATGCACATTTATGTGGAGGAGTAAAGATTGATTGACTCTTACTCTATGAAGAGAACAAAGTTATTTATCGATTAGATGTTTTATAGCATCTTTCCTCTGAAAGGTTCAACTTATGCACAGTTGGGGAAAAGTTTGTCCAAGGGATATAATTTATGGGAGGAGAGGGAAGCAGGTGAAGGAAATAGCAAAAAATCATTAGGAAATATACAGCTCCCTGAAAAATCAGGTAGAGGAAAGGTCACGTGTGTGGGAATATGCTATCAATGGATATAGAGGAAAAACATGAAGACAGAAAGGCTCAGGACACACACACAGATTTTAGAAATTGTTAACCAAAATATTTTTAATTAAAGTCATAAAAATGTGTGTCATCTTGTGACTACAAAGCAGTACTGCAGGAGCAGGGCACAGAGCACCAGAGCTCTCCGGTTTTGTCTTTCTCCCTGCACAGAGAAACAACCACATGCGTGAGAGAGAGCCAGCAGGAGCTCATTCCATCCCTCCCTGCTACTTCCCCCAGATTCTTCACCGTATCCCAAATTTTCTGCCGTTTGAGGCTTCAGTTTGGGGAACCGAAAGCTTAGCCAGTATCTGCAATCTATTTCTAGTTTCTTCTTTGTCATATAGCTTCTCAGAGGAAACAGGCAGATAATCCATTGTATGTTTGAATAGAAAGAACAGGAAAGGGAAAAGATAGTGAGCAGGAAATAAAAATTAGTAGGTCAAAATATTATTTTTCCGCACACATGCACCCTCACAACACAAAGGATGATGAAAGAGGAGCTTCCTGGATCACTGCAGCCTGCAAAGAACTAAAGGGCTGAAGAAGAAACAACCAGCTTTAATGGAGGATTTATTTATTTTTTTCCCTTTCAACAATATGTTGAAAGACAAATACCTTAGAATAGCCCAGAACTCTCAAGGTTGTATTAATCTTCACATAAGAAGAGAGAATAAATCACTGGTGGCAAACATGTCATTCAGTGCCTAGTAATATATTTAAGACACTGTAATGTCTTTCCTCGATTAATTACCTGACTAGTGCAGTGCAAAATGATTCACCATTTTCTTTCACTGGTAGGAAGAATATGGACTTAATTTAGTTCGTCAGTGATTATAGTCTATATCTTTCTCATACACATAATAGGCAAAATAAAACCAATGATCAAGAGTGCCAAAAAGCTTAAAAGAAAAACAGTGTATGCTAATTTACTTGGTAAACTGTAAACCACTACAAAATATGTTAGTTACTCTTATGTATTCCTGCCTAGTCTCACCCTCTACCATCCCGAATGTTTACCTGTTCTCTGTCCCAGTAGACTTTTCTCACCCTCCTGAAATTCACATCCACACTATCACTTGTCACCAGGTGAGTCATTCCGCTTTGCTACAAGCCTATCATTGCCATCACTTTCCTCTGCCCACCTGATAGCTCTATCTCGTTCCTGCTGTTTGGCTGCTGTTACAGGTGATAGAAGCCGATGCAGATGGATTCCAGCAGTTCTCATGAGTATTGTATGCGCTGCTGCTGATTTACAGCCAGTTCAGCATTCCTTTAAATGGCCATAAATTCGATTGATGTCATAAATCATATCTAAAGAAAGTGCCTGAGTCCCAGCTCAGGCAACTATGCTAATGCCTATGAAAATAACAAAGAAACATCCTCATTCAGGCCTGACTCTACACCATTAAAAGGCCAAATCATATGGAGCTGTCAGTTACTGAGAGGAGAAAGGCAAAAGGAGGAGAAAGGTCTTTGTAAGGATTATTAATAACACAGCCAGGAAAAGAGTATAGATGTGTGCCAGTGAGAATAAACGGGGTGGGGAGAAGAGGGGCTGCAGAAAGAGTGATAAAAGAGAGTGCTATATATGGAAAAGATAAATGCAAATGAAATATACTGTATGGCAATGGATTATATCAGCAGTTGATATGTGGGATTGAGTATCACATTGTTGTGCTGGAAGCCATTAATGTGATCTAGTGGATGTGATATGCCAGGTGACAGCAGCCCTGGTGCAGGAAAAATAAAGAACATGCTGCAGTCTTTCAAAACAAGAGTTCAAAGAAAAGACAGAAAATTACTGCGCTACGAGTTTATAAAACTAAAACCGTGTGAGATAATTATGGATTCTGACTGGGTTCATTATTCTGTATCAGCTCTCCAATCTCATAGGGAAGGTGGGAAGGCCTAACTGGAGAATATCGGTTCTGCTCTGTTAGGGGATTCGGATGGGAGCTTTCCAGTCCATAAAGGATGGCAGAAGCAACTTGGAGATTTTCTCCGGTGGAAGTACTCTCCCCTGGCTTTTCAGCCAGGAAGGTTGGTGTCCCCACAATTCCTCAGCGGAGACGTTTTGAGTGATCATTCATCGTAAGGAAGTCTTTGGATTTGCTGTTTATTTTTTGGTGTCTCTCCCCCAACCTTTGCCTTTGGATGGTTTGCCCACACAATGTGCTTCCTCTGGCCTGTTCAGAGAAAGTCACGGGATGCACGGTTCAGTCAGATGGCTCCAAATCCCTCTCGGTGGGGTCCAAGTCACCACCGCAGGTCAGTCTCGGGTGCTCAAGCCCTGACTCTGTGCTCTGGCTGCAGCACCAGTTGCTGGTGCCAGGGTTTGCAATTTTGGCTTACTGAGCCTTCATTTTCTGATCAGCTTTCTACTTTATTCATGCATCTCCTGCAGCTGAAGGTGAATATAAGTGAATTCATCATCTGAGCTCTTCCACGCACCCCTCCCTGATCACCAACCACCACACAGGATCCTAGGCCCGGTACCCCACCTGGCCAGACCCCTACATGAAGAACAGGAAAAACTAAGAACTGACTCTGAAATCTGTTCCTGATTCTATATCCCAATCACCACCAGCTTGACTTGTAGCTCTTCCTGCCATGTTATTGCTACACTGGGATTTGGAATACCCTCTAAGAACCCATAAATCACAGGCCACATTGCTCCCCAGAGGTGATGGAGCCTTTAGGAGATAGGACATTGTGAGAGGCTTTACCACAACGGGAACATACATGCAAAACATATATCAGGCCTCCATATCCTTTCTCTCTTTCTCTTTCTGCTTCTAAACAGTCACAGGTAAGCAGCTTATTGTACCTCATGCTTCCCTTCATGACATGCTGCCTGACCACAGGCCCAAACGCAATGGACTGAAACCTCCAAAGCTGTAGGCCAAAAGAAACCTTTCCTGTTATACATGCATCATCTCAGGGGTTTGTCAGGGTAACAGAACGCTAATGCAGTTCTGATCTTCCCATTTCTATTTTTTTCAATTCCAATCCATTATATAATACTCACCGCTAACTGAATACCCTTCTGAAATACGTATCTGACAATACCACCCCCTTGCTTGAAAACATCTCATTTATTGCACTAAGCAATAAAATTCAACAGAAGCACATGCAAGTGTCTACTTATTTGAAACTGAAAGATCAAGTCACTTACATATTCTGTATAACATACCTTCTAACCTCACCTCAAAACACACACCCTCGACACAATTTTTCTCTCACCAACCAGAAATACTGCTGTTCCCTGAGCACACTCCTTCACTGTATCATTTGTGAAGGTGTCTACAACAGAAGCAGCCCTCCAGAGTGACTCCAGAACAACTCTATTCTCCACCTCTGCAACCCCACCTGCCAGATTCCTAAATTGATTTCTCTGTGTAGAGGAGGCACATGCTTTCACCACGACCCTCAAGGTCATCTACAAGGACACACACTCCATCCTAATTCACATGCTGATTGGGTCGGAGAAGTTCCAAATTCAACAGCTCTCAAACACCAACCTGCATAAGATTAACTGCCAAACTCTTTAAAGTAGATTCCCATATCACACTTCCGGAAAGTATAATTAGGAGATCTGGAAAAGGGCTCAAAAAATTATATTTCAAATAACCCCCATCCTGATAGTCCCCAGGTTCAGCCAAGTGTGGAAACCAATGGTTTGAGTTAACTGGATAACAGAACCAGTTTAATTAACTCCCTTTCCCACTAGGGCAGAGGAATTCAGAATGATAAATAAACAAAAGCTTTTTCCATTCGCTTTATGCTATGGAAACATCATTAATAAGACATTTGTAAATGTGCCGCAGAGTCATGGGCTTTAAATTCTAAAACACAAGCACAGGACTTCTATATGTTCTGTCTCACACAAATCGTAAGGCCATCAACGTGGGCACCTGAGATCTCAGAGGATCATATTTATATTTCTTATGAATTAAGCCAATGCTGTTTAAAACCAGCATAAATCTCACTTTATATTTCTCAGTTTTCTTGCTTTTAAAGAGTAGTAGTTTAGTCACTTACATAGCTTTGCTGTTTATTCTAACTTGGCAGTGAGTTCGACTGGTAGCAGGGCCCCCGAACACCATGACTCTTAACAACAGCAATAGGGCTGCTGTGCTGGGCGTTAGGAGGAGTGGGGCGACCCCTCAGCCTCAGTGGCATCCAGCACTCTTCCAGCCGCTGTCCTGGTGAGAATCCTTTCTTGATGGCTGTGCTTCCGGTCTCACTGAGTGCTGGCTAGTGACTCTTACCATACACCAATAGACTCTTCTGTCACTGACTTGACCTTTGTGACTCTGCCATTTATGAATGGCTAGCTCTCTTCCGTCAAGACGTTTGTGGATTTTAGTGTGTTGTTGGTGAAATAATCACAGAAGTCCTTTTCCTCTGCCTCTTGTTAGGGATGACCAGATAAACAAATATTGCGTATCTGAGAATGACAGAATGAAGGAGGGAGGAAGGAGTGGACCGGTGAGTTACTGGGTCCTGCTGACTGTGGCTGATGGAGCACTGAGGTGAGGAGAAGGCTGAGTGTGATAAGACGTATTTCAGCAGCTTGCACAAGGAAAAGCAAAGCAAGATGAGTCATGGGAAAAAACAATACCTTAGGCTCACAGAAGCTGACAACGGGACACAGTCTACAGAAGCAATGACAGAAAGAAGAGAAACAGCAGGAGCAGACTGTGTTAAGCCCAGAGCTTTTCTTTCTCCTCAATTCAGAACCACCATTAGGGTCAGTAAGTGCAGAAGGGAAATGGGGATAGAATATAAGGCTGAAAATGGGGAAAGAGTAAAGTGAAAAATGAGAAAGGTGAAGTGGGAAAGAAAATATAAAAGTATGACCACTTTTTATTATTGTTCCTGGACATTCAGGCAACAGGGAGTAAAAAAGCAAACACTTCAGCTTCTGGGAATTGAAAATACTCCTTTAAAAAAGTTAACTCAAGGCCGATATGTAATTATGATGTTTCAGCTCTCAGTCTACTTAACTTTTTTAGGTCTTCTCTCTACCAGGTGTTCCTTCTGAAGTGTTGAGGGGAATATGAAAGAGGACCAGAGCCCCAGATCCCTAGTTGCTCCCCACCTGAGCCAAGGGCTCCCCATACCCAGGTCCCTGGCACCCTACTGCCCTCGCTCACTTCCTCCTCAGATGGGCTTAGCTCTGGGGGCTGCTCGTGCCCTGAACCTTCAGTCTTTCCCTCTTGGCATTTTCCTTACATCCTCATAGTGGAAACCATATTGTTTCCCATATAACCATCATGTGCAAGCTTTCGTTTTAAAGAGACATTTACAGATAGGTTGGAGACAATGAAAGAAACACAAGAGAAAGAACAAGTCTTATCAACCACAACATGAGCCCCTGCACTGAGCACACAGACCTAAATTTACACTGCAGTTCATAATTTTATAGCCCTGACTTACTCCTCATCAGGCTCCTGAAAGCAAAAGCCAACATCTGTTCTGCCTTTGCCAATGAGCTCCTGAACTGTCTGTGGCTCAACACCATCCTACCAAAAGAGCCTGTGAAAAGCGAAAATGGTTTGCCAACGTCTTCCTCCTGAGAGCTCATGTGTTTCCTGCTCATCTCTTAATGGGAAGTTTCTCTTCAGGAAAAACTGTCCCACCCATTGTGAAGTGAGACAGTATCCATACGTTGTATTGCACAAACTTTAATAACTCCAAGGGGATGACAACTGTAAAGTAAGCAGCTCAGAACAAATGTATACTCATCCCTGTACCCATAAAATAAGTAAATCAATATGGGTTTCTGTCTTTCTTGATAGCCTTCTCTGGATACAACATGAGGCTGAGATTCAGACCACATACGGGCTTGAGATACACACACCGCACTATCCAACACTCACCTGCTCTTTCCAGAATAATTTTAAATATGCCTTCTTTTATTTTCAAAAGTTTCTCGATGTTGATAATAAATTATATAGTCACCCTAATTTGAGAAGGATTAACTATTATAATGAAACAAGCCACATTAACAAAAGCACTTTCCTAGATTATTGCACAAGCCTCTTACCTAAAAGAACTCTCTCCACTCTTAGCTGCCAGTCATTTATTTAACAAATATAACTAAGCTCCTGCTATATGCTTGGATTTTTCTTGACACTGAGTTTACAGTAATAAAACAAACAAGACTGTTGCTTTCAAGAGGTCAACATTCAAAAGACAGGAATGATCTTAAAAATAAAAATCTGTTCATGACATTCCCCTCTTCAAGATCTTTGAAAAGTTTCTATTTTTCACACACTGAAGTCCAAATGTCTTCTCTTGGCCCTCATTTCCAACAACTTAGCCTCTTCCCGGACTGTGTTCCTTCCTACAACTCACATTTCACCTGCGCTGTTATACCACAGTTGCACACTTGCACTCTTTATCCTGCTCAGAAAAAGCTCCACTCACTTTTTTCTCCTGGAAATCCCTGCTTATCTGTCAAGTTTCAACTCCATGTCATTTAATTTCTTCGGCTTTCCCTCAGCCTTGAAGACAGAATTAATCACTCTCCTATCTTGCAGCTC
Organism: Hystrix cristata; assembly: GCA_004026905.1. Taxonomy (NCBI): domain Eukaryota; kingdom Metazoa; phylum Chordata; class Mammalia; order Rodentia; family Hystricidae; genus Hystrix; species Hystrix cristata. Next base: position 12,396 of record PVJO010022410.1, on the reverse strand, counting down.
AAAGTAGTTTATAAATACATTTGTCTTAGTGTATATTACATCCCGGATAGGTTAATATGTTTATGGCTTGTTCTGTCTTCCACACTGTGTGTTCCTCAAAGGCAGGGACTGTATCTTATGCAGCCCTGTGTTGCTTATGCCGAGAATATCAAAATTGCTCGACCAATATTGGTTGAATTTGCATGGAAATTTGAGGACAACAATACATTTAAAACACAAGAATTCTTAAGAATCTATAAACAGAGTATAAGAATAGCACAGGATGTAATCAACAATTTGTAGTAGCCTTCATACAGAAGTGAAAACAGTCCCAAATTTGGTGAATATATTGTAAGTGATGAAAATTACAAATGTGAAAGAATATTTATTATGTTTGTGTGAAATGTAAATATTTGATATAAATAAATGCCCTTTCTATTCTGTTAGGGCAGACTGTGTGATGGAGTTATGCAATAATTAAAATATATTAGGACATAGTATATGAATATGAATCTGTTTTTCTCCTATATGGGTGAGTGATAAAAATAAATTAGCACACCAAAGGGAATAACAGAACCCTAGCTATGCAGCTGCCCGAACACCTAACACTGGATAACTATAAACACACAGTATAGTTATATTTTACAAACTTTACTTCTTTTTCCAGAAAAATTCCACCGAATGGAAATAAAAGGAAGCACACAAAACAGAAGAAGAATCCAAATAACATTAGAAAAGAAGAATGTGAGTGTTGGACTCGAAAGTTCCAAGACTTCCTAAAAGGTACATGATTTGAATCTCCATGGTAAGAGAATATGAAACCAACCAGAAAACAGCAGTTGAGTGTGTGTGTGTCTTTCTAGACCCCGAGGAGTTCCACAGAAAAACAATCTGCAGCACATTGTATCACTAATCTTGCCTTGGCTACACCATTCGATCCCCAGCTCTAAATACCGTATGTATTTTTTATAGAGGAAACAAGGGAATAAAATCTATCAAAAAAGCAAAGCAAAGCCCAATATAACTTTGGCCATCCTAAACTGATACACTATTAAGAAGCCAAGATAACTAAAGGTATAAGAGTACACCATGAACATATAGTATTGTTTTATATGCTCTTTAATTTCATATAAATGCATTCATACTTTATCCTCCCACAGTTCACTTTCTCCATCTAATTTATTGTTCCAGAGATTCATTTCGATATAGCACCTTCAGACCAGCTATTTCATTTCTCAAATCTTGATCAAGGTGCCTGCCTCCGATATATTTTTCATTTTGCGAACCAATCTACAATAAAATGCTTATAACAGTGCCTGTTTCATGGTCAACAGTCAATAAAAATTATGCATTATTATTAATGCACCATTACTATCATTTATTTCTATGAATATAACAAAATTTATGTATCTAGTCCGTTTTGCTTAACTTTTAAACAGTATTCGGTATTTTACTTGTAAAAATGGTATAATGGACACAGTTGTGCATGTCTTCTCGCATATGTGTGCGAGAATATTTTATGCCTAGAAGTGAATTAGAGTGTGATAGACAATTGCAGTAATGACTTTCAATGAATCCTACCTGTACATATGCATGTGTATTGTCTACACCTGGGTTGACTTGTCCATGTGACTTTTTTTTTTTATCTATTCCTTGTGATTTTCTCCCTAACTAGAAGATTATGTTGCCTGGAACTAAAGAGAATTTTACATCCTCTAAAATTTGAGTTTATTTTATTTTTCCTTTCCTGCTTAACTGGTTCCTACCTCTAATAAAATACTTAATAGAAGTAGTAAAAGTGACATACCCCTTGACTCTCTTTACATTCAATTTTCACCATTAAGTATGCTATTTATAAGTTTTATATAATGCTCTTTATTAACTGAACGAAATTCCTTCTATCTTATGTGTAGAGGAGATTTTTAATCAATGAAGATCTCTAATTTTAGCAAATGATATATTGACATTTGACATGGCATTTCCTTTTTTTAAAGTCACTTAATATGAATTGCATTATATTGGCTGGTTTAAAATGCCAAACCTACCTCACATTCTGTATAGAAATGAAAATACATTACCTTTATATTTTCTTATTATAATTGTAAAAATTTTGTTAAGAATTTATCTATGGGGGCTGGGGATTGAGCTCAGTGATTAGAGTGCTTGCCTTGCAAGCACAAGGCCCTGAGTTCAATCCCTGGCACCAAAAAAAAAAAAAAAATTAATTAATTTTAAAAAAAGAAAAAGAATTTATCTATGATGTCATAAGGAATAGCAGGATACAGCTTATGTTGTCAAATTTATAGATATACATTTTTACAATGCTCAGTTATTACGTATTCAATGTCCACCAGATCCGTAGTGCCTCTCTCATTCTGGATAATGGTATGCTATGCTTCATCTCCATTTTTCTGATCAATCTAGTTGAATGATTATTAATTTAATTAATACTAAGAATTCATTAATTTTTACCTTTCTTGAACTTTATACCACTCTTATACATTTTACTTTTACATATGTTAAGACCCACAATATATTTTTTTCCCTTTAGAGGTCCATCTTTTTTAAAGAAATTTATAAAGAAGAAAATATATCATATTAACATACTTACCATTTAGTTGCATCTGACATGTTTTTCTCACTAAGGTATTACTTGTTACATTTGTTCTGGTGAGGATGGATGCATTACACAGCAGTAGTTCATTGATCCTAATATGATGATACATTTAATTTTTAAAATCTAAAAATTATTTCACCTGGATTTTCAAAAGATAACTGTACTGGGCAGATAACTCCAATCTGATATTTCATTTCTGTATTTTGAATATGTTATTTCACTCTTTTCTTATTTACGTTGTTTTCATGAAGACTGCTCTCATTCATTTTTTTCCTTCTGTCTATAATGGACCTTTTCCCTGAGTCTGGCTTCTCTGAAGATTTTTTTTTTTTTTTATCACTAGTTGAGCACAAATTCGTTAAGATATACCTTGATGTCGATTTGTACTGGTCTTGGTTCTTTGGGCTCCTTGGATCTGGGGCTATAGAATTTTATCAAATTTAGAAAAATTTCAGTCATTTTTTTCTTCCTTTTCTTGCCTATCTTTTGGGGATTCCGGTGACACATATATTCTGATTCTTGATGTTTTCTCGCAATTCGCTGCCACACTACTCCTTTGTCCTCTCTCCTCAGGATTATTAATATTTTCTTCTTTAGTATCTAATCTGTAATTAGACTTATCAAGTATGTTTTGCATTTTATACAATCTAGTTTTTTTTCCTAGCAGCTTGATGTGAATCCTTTTCGTGTCTCCTGTATCTCTACTTGATAAGTTCATGCTTTCTTTTTTATTTCGATCACATGGTATAATCTGTATTTAATGTACTCATATGCAGATTCCCCCGTGTTTGTTATTTCTTGTTCTATTTCTGTTGATTGATTTTTCTCCTCATTATAGTTTGAATTTCTGTTTCTTTTCATTCCTGTTAATTTTTTTTTTTTTATGCCAGAACTTGTCAAATTTACATACAGATTTTTTTTTTAAATTAAAGTGTTTGGGGGCTTTTTTCTTTTAGGCAATTAAATTATTTGGAAAATTTGATCATTTCAAGTCGTGTTTTGAAGACTTGTCAGATGAGATCAGCCAACCTTTATTCTAGGCTCTGACTGGTGGGAACGCTAAGAACATCAGCTATTCCTGAGAACTTGTGAGGATTGTTGGCACGCTCCTTTCTAGTGGGGCTTTACCCACCCTTATTGGTTTGCTCCTCTGCACGCACCAGTTCGTACTCAGCAGGGCTGCTGGGGAGGTCCCGTGCAGATCTCTGGACCCCTTTTCCCTCCGCAGTTTTCTTTCCTCTAGCATTCATTCCTGTGAGTCTGCAGGGTGTGTGACATGCAGTATCTGAATTCTGTCCTGCCACCGAGTGCAATTCATTTCCTTCTCCCTGCATTCTAGAATCTCTCTTCAAGCATTAACTTGGAGAAATTAGACAGCTCATTTTGTTTCTCTTCCTCGTATCTCACTGTCTCATGCTGCCTGTAGTTAAGTGTTTGAAAATCGTTGTTTCACGTATTTTGTTTAGGCTTATAATTGTTGAAGTGAAAGATTAAATCCGGTTTCTATTTTGTGTTCCAAATCAGAAGTTGCAAGCATTCTTACTCCTTCTGCAATTATTTTCTAACAAACAGATTTATAGCTACATATGCCCTTTAAACAGAACCTCTATTCTGTAAGTCTGCTGTTCACTAAATATTTTGTTATTTGAATTAAGATTTATTATTTGATTTGTAAATTACTTAAAATTATGCCTTTAGATATCAAACCTATCCAGTTTTATTGACTAATTTTGATTACTACCTCTAATCATAATTTTTAAAAAAGAATTCTGTCTGCATGACTCTGTGTGTTTTGTATTAAGCTTCTTTAATGGCTAATATATGAACAGTTTTATATATGCTTTTGAATAACATTTATCTACAAATTATCATATGGATGTTTATATGTAAATCAATTATGTTAACCTTAATTGTCCAACATTTCTATATCATTTTTATTTTTTTCATTTTATGATTCATCTGACTCTGAGAATTTGTCAATTTGTCTTGAAGTTCTTTGGTTTTTTGCTTCGCGTGCTTCTAGTTTATATTTGTAGAGCAATGCAATTCATGATTGTAATGTGCTCTGATAAATTGTTTCTATTTATCATTAAACATCATTATTTTGCCTATATGTGTATGGCTTCCTAACATTAATAAATCTGTGTATCTCTCTCAATATAGCATTTGCAAGTAAGCTAATGCTTAAACATCAAGAGACAATGATCATTCTGTTTTTGTTTAATTTTATTGGGCCATAAGAAAACAAATATGAATTTGTAAAAAAGATTACAATAAAATGCACATGGGAGTAAAATGAAGTTACAGCTATTATAGTGCTCTTATGAGGATAAAAATACTCTCCCAATGCTGGGTATCATTGATTCAAAGTGTATTATTGTTCTTTAGTTCTGTAGTTTAGTGAACTACAAAATTCACTCCTCATTAGTAATTACAAAACAACAGAAGAAACTGGAGCAATTTATCTGTTACAATAATTTTTAAAAGTCACTCCCAAAACTACGGTCCTAGAAAACTGCAAAACTTCATGGATTAAGCAAGTATGGGCTAATTTGAAAGAGGATAAATTATCTAGAGACTCTTATTCTTTTTTCAGTGTGTCCCTTTGATGTTTGTGAAGAATTATCTAACTAAATGTTCTTGTCATTATTAATGACTAATGATTAATGTCACTATTAGTCTGCTGTTCATGTATTTTGGCTATTTTAATCAATGTGTTCATCTATTTTGTTAAAATCAAATAGTTAAGTTGGTGTGGTGGTGCACATCTGTAATCTGAACACTTGGGAGGCTAAGGCAGGAGGGTTCCTGAGAGTTCAGTGCCAGCTTGGACTACATAGTAAATTCAAGGCCAGCCAGAACTACCTAGTGAGACTCTGTCAAAAGAAGAAGGAAGGAAGGAAGGAAGGAAGGAAGGAAGGAAGGAAGGAAGGAAGGAAGGAAGGAAGGAAGGCAGGCAGAAAGAAAGAAAGAAAGAAAGAAAGAAAGAAAGAAAGAAAGAAAGAAAGAAGAAAGAAAGAAAAAAAAGAAAGAAAGAAGAAAACTGTTTCAAGTGTTATATATCATTGTATCATTTAGATTTTGTTTTAATAGTGATAATTTTCTGCATATATAAATTTTAGTTTTTATGCAAAATATAGATCTGCATGAAATATTTATATCATACATACAATATTTTCACCAAACCTCAATTTTCTTCTAGGAAGATTATGCCATCTTTCTTTTTTAACTATTTAATCATTTAGAATGTATTAATTCCCTAAATACATCTTATATTCAGTGTTGACTTCATGTGAACTACATAGCATTCTGTACATAAAGTGGTTGGAACTATCTTTGTACTTTTTAAAAAAATATTATTCATCAGCTAGATCCTACACATTCCAAGATAATTTAATAACTTTGGCATTCTAACACTACTTCAATATTAAACAGTACAAACCATTTCTCATTCTTCATTTTCAGAATTTAAGGATGTATAGTCATTAATTTTTCAAGATGACCCCTAAAAGACATTTTTTAAAACTGTTCAGAAATGTCCACTGATATTTTGACAGGGATTATATTTTAAGTTGCACTTTATGGGGAGTAAATACTTTTAGTATTGAGTCTTGGTCTTGTCTCAATGTATTCATTATTTAGGTAGATTTTGCACTAGTCTTTTATTTTCTTTAGGTCTATTGGTAAATAATTAACAATATGTGCATAAAAAATTGCTTCAGAGTACTGGTTGCTGCTCAAGTTAGGAAACGTTGATAAACAAAAGAAACATTTAGTAATTACCCCAGGATAGCAGGTATAATTTGGGTGTCATAACTGTTAGTAATATTTTTAAATGTCATTTTTGAATAGTTTATGCAACCAAATACACAAATAAATGATGTATGCTCATACACATACACACACACACACACACACACACACACACACACACACTACTTATATAAGTGAAACTCCACCTGTATTGCCAACTGTGATAATTTACATATGAGTTATGCTAGCTTTTCAGATTCTCAGACATGCCACTTTCATACAATAATAATTTTGACAGTGTATATTAATAATAATATCCCTTAATTCATTTTTCTTTTCTTATCGCATTGTGCAAAACTTCTAAAATTATCAAATACTAGTATTGTTTTGGTCCCTTACATTTTGGGAGCTGCTTCTAGTACAAAATATGCTGGTGCAAATAGTTGTTGCTCCTCAGTGAGTAGTCTTCCTATTTTGTGTAATCACCATAATAATCATAAAGAAAAAGACATATAATTATTTATATAGCTCAATAAAATTTCACATTTACATAACCAGTACCAGAACAACATAGAGAATACTTCCACTTCTCTAACAGTATTTTGATGACTTGATAAAGTTACCGTATTCCCACACAAAAGACCTATTCCGACATATAATAATGTTATGTAAATTTTCCTAATTTTGAAATAGGTTAACACAAGCACATTTTCCACCTAGTATCATGTGTACTCTTTTCTCTGTCGATTTTTTATTGCCTAATACCATGTCAGTGAGTTTCATTTGTTTGTATATTTATAACAGTAATTTGCGGATTTCATTGATAATTTTAAGTATTCGGTCTAAAAATATATTTTAGTTTTATTCACTCAGTTCTTCTGATGTCTGTGAGAGTTAACTGATTTTGTCAACTTGAATAAGAAACACCCAAATAACAGGATCAGCCTAGTTCTGGGAGTGGCTGAAGACAGAAGACCGCCCTGGGCAGGCTTGTCACCTGAATGGAATAGAGGGAACACGAAGAAGGCAGGCTCCCTTCTATTTCTTCGAGGGGCTTCAGTCTGCACCTTAACACTCTCACGGGACACTATACTGAGCGCCAGGCCCTCGCCTGGACCCTTCAGATCTCCAGTGGGCAGTCAGCCATTTTACCTGTTTCCATACCTGCCTCTGCAGGTGGCCATCGTAAGACAGTCTTGTAAATTCTTACATAGTTTGCATTATATCTTGCGTGAACTCTATTTCCCTAGCAAGCACTGGCTGATACAATGTTCATGTAAGCTGTTTTCAATTCGGGGCTACCACTTCTCTGAACATTCTTTTACATGTCCTTCAATGGGCATTTCTATTTGGAGTATTTCTATAAATTCAATTACTCAGTCAAGGCACAGTCATATATGTTTAGCTAAAGAAACACTCCCAAGAAACCTTGTATTTGCTAATTTGCATCTCAGAATATGCTCTCAGGGTAACTCAAGCCATGACATTTGGTTCTGGAAGTGGCCCAAGAAAGGAGATTCCAGAATAAGGTTTTTTAAGCAGGATGACTCACCATGCTGCTTACAGTGAGAAACCAGTAACTCTTTCAGTGGCTTTCTGAAAACCCCACTTCCAGTCAGCAGCACGCTTGTCAAAGCCTTTACCTCTGGTGATTGGGATGGTATAATGCTGAGTATAAATGCACTAGCCTTACCACAAATCAGGCATGTGAGATGTCTGTGGGCTGCAATAACTCTAAGGACAATGAGAGTGACTGTTGCCAAGTGTGGCTGAAGACAATAAAAAAATTTCAAAGGTAAGTAAGAAAGTCAAAGGGTGTTCTGGTAGTATAAAACACTGGACAGATGGAGAAAAGGACCACAATCAAAACTGAATGCTAAGAGTAGCAAAGCTCTAAATGCTACATTCTCAGCCCAGCCAGTTATGCTAACATTAGGACTCTAGCTTGATAATACTGCGAACCTGGTACATGGGATGGAGATATCTGAGTTGTTACTTACAAAAATCTTGATTCCTCAGATTCTTTGGCACCCTCTAGCTCTGTAGAAGTTGTGCGTGTCTCTCTCTGGAGAAACAGCTTACTCTGCCTTTGCTTGAAAATGAAATAAAGGCTTTTCCTCGATCAGACAAGATAGACCAACTTCAGGAGCAACCCTAACTCGTCTCCTAGGTCGATCTTAATATAATCTGAACAGAGATGGGGTTGGCCTCATAAGGGAGGAAAGAATCTATACACCAGTGAATTTTCAGAATCTAACCAACACAGTGGCAAAAACTGGGAGAGTGTGAATAGGTAGAACATGAAGTTACATAATAAAAATGCCCATCATTTTGAGAGTGCCTAAAGTATGTCAGGGCATGAACCACACTGGCTAGGACCCAAGAGAACAAGGGAGAACATGTTTCTAAGATAAAGATTAAAACTGGAGAAAAAGGATAGCCAACAGAAAGTAAGCTAAAAATGCAAATTGGCAGAGAGTAGAAGAAATGGAAAGAATAGAGAAGTACATATGCTAAAGTGGACATGCTATTGAAGCCCAGGAGATCCTCCCATGGTCTGTGTTCTATAGGAATACCATCAACTACACCACGCAGAAAGGCAATCAAGGATGTGCTGGTGAGGATGACACCAGCAACACATGTTTAATATTGCCCCTTTTCGGTGGAATACGACCAATGTTTGGAGTTGTTTTTACAGATCTGGGCTTACTTACGTCAGGAGTGGTTACACGGCCTCAAAACAGTAAAGAACAGGTGATAAGCACTGTCTAGAGCAATGGGTTTGTTACTTCATGAGGTTGGAGGGACAACTAAGTGACCTGCCCCACAGAGAGTTCCGGAGATACTTAACAGAATACATCACCCCTGAGAGCGATATAGAAGGGCAACCAACAAAGTACAGCTCTGCAAAAGGCCCTGGGTACAATCCTCAACACACACACACAACACACAGACAAAACACAAAGACACACACAACATACATGCCAGAGAAAAGGAGAAAAGAAAAATCTGAAAGCAGTGTCATAAAAGATAATTTTTAAAATCCTTGCCCCATTTGTATTTCCACAAATTTTCAGACCTAGACGCCATTGACTGAATAGAAAGACACATAGTATCTTTCCTTCAACAAAATCATATCTAATTATTTCTGCACTCCTCTCCCAAAGGGATCTACGGCCGTTTACTTGGATAAATGATATTGTAACCCTGGTAGTGGGGAAATAATGGCAGTTAATATTTAGATTTACCTGAATGAATTGTCGATGCTCCTTTCTGAATGCATCAGTTTGATTCCTAAGAAAGTCTGTTAATCAGGGAAAGTGATAGTGAGCTACCATCCACTCAACTAAGTACCCCTATTGGAGCTGCTCTGCCTCCACCGTGGTGTCTTTGTTGCAGAAGATTAACACAGTCTCTGGCATATAATATAGAGCTATTGATTTGCTGAATTCATTCCAGTATTTTGTATCTATATTTTTAAAGAGGGACTAAAACCATTCCCATTCATTTTCAATAGATAAAAATACTGAGATGTGACTTAGTGGTAGAATGCTTGCTTAGTACTCATAACTCATTGGGTTCAATCCCCAGCAACACAAAACCAAAACAAAATCCACACCTATGTTACAGTCTGAGGAGATCTAAACTGGCTAGAAACCATGTAAAACAACACAATGCTCATAATATTAATGATCTCATGCTAATCAAAGAGGATAAAAAATTACTGGTGCATCAGTGAACTATACAAATTTCATAAGCACTGGAGTACAGGTGATAACCCTGTGGAGAATAAAAGTCTATCATATCCACATCAGGTAAAGCTTTAGGTGTTCATTAATGCCCATTGGTGTCCACTTGGCCATTCCCTTCAAAGCAATCAAGAAATGATTGTACCTTTTAGTTTCTATCATAAAGACGGGAACAAAAGATCTTTAAGACTCTGGGTTATTAAAGGAGCATGTTCTATGCCTAAGCATACTGCAACAATACATTACACAGAACAATATAAAAGACTCTCAGGTTTAGAAAGGTCCAGAGCAGAAATGTGCTCCGGAGCAGTTTCAGACTATGGTGCTAGGAATCTATGATTCTTGGACCATAAAAGCCAGAAGACTAGCAATATCCACCCATTCCCTCTCATTAGCATGAATACCATTCCTAGATATGCAAAGGACTGAATTCTGCCAGCCATCTGAATGAGTTTGGAAAAGAGACACTGCCCTTCCCCCTATCTTAATTGCATCTTTGTGAAACCTACAGCGCAGAAAGCCTCTGGTGAGCGCAAACTTCTCGGCTACAGAAAATATTAAATAACAAATTTGGTTGCTTTCCACTTAACCTCACCTACTAAATTCATGGTAATTTCTCACACAGCAATATAAAATGAATACACCCACCATTGACACTCATGGGAGTCATCTTAGAATACTTAGTGGGAAGCATTTCCTTGTGGAAATTGTGATAACTTCAAAAGGAAAATCACGCAGATATCTCTAGTGTGTTGGAGCAAGTGTGCGGAGAGAGTAGAGGGAAACAGGTTGAAAAAAGGAATTAAGATGTATTATATACATGTACCAACTCCACACAAAGAAAGCAAATATTATTTACTGAAAATATGTATTACAAATTTAACAAAGGAAAGAAAAGAGAGCTCATAACTGTGGAATGATGGTTGAGTTAGAATACATAACTGTAGGCCAACATATTTATCATAAACCAGGTCTTACTAGTTCAGCAATGACCTACTGAAAACACACATGATACATCTACATTTAAGTTTGAATAGGATGACAATATACAAGCAGGCTGCATGACCGGGGCCCCACATCTCCATGTTACCCACCACGACTGGACCAGCACTTTTCTCTCATCTTCTACGTATATCACATAGAATATTTCATTTTGACTGGGTTATAGAAGAAAAAAATCTAAAGCTTGGTTGGTTTATGGATGATTTAGTTTGGTATATGGTAGCCAAAAAAAAAAAAAATGAATAGCATCCACATTATCATCTCACTTAAGCGTAGCTTTGAAAAGAAAAGTTTCCTAATGCACAGAGCACTTGGTAGTGTACCTGTTTTTTCATTTTGTATGATAAGAAATATACCCTAATTTGTGACCACTGATAGATGCCCACGTGAAAGCTACATGAAGCATAATGATTTTGGGTGCACATTCATTTGAAAAATGACCATGTTAACTTTCTGTAGAGTGCATTCTTCACCAAAGAAGACAGTAACATACAGGTAAACAAGAATGATTTGATGAGTGGCTTTTAGCCACTCTCTGTTGTAAGTCAAAATGAGTATTGCCACAATGGACACAGGGACATTGTAACCAGGTGACTTATGGATGACAGTGATAACTTAGCCCAAAAGCTAGACTCCTGCTATTATCAAGGGTGATTGGTACATAACTCTTGGCTCAGAGGTCAGTCTTCCCGCACCTTAAACCAGGGCTGACTCATCAGTATGGTCATTCTTCATGGAGAAACGACCAGCTACTTAGTAGCAAGGTGACTTCACAGGGTCTCTTAAATTGTAGAAGTGTTTTAGTCTGTCTTGTATAGCTGCAACAAAATAACTGAGACTGTGGACTTTTTTTAATTTTTTTATTTTTTATTTTTCAACCAAGAACATGTATTGGTACAATGTACATATAATGGTTACATTCATCATATTTATTTTGTACCTGTACATGATGCATCTTGGTTCTCCCCTCTCTTCCCCACCCCTCCCCTCTATTCCCTTCATCCCTATTTACAGCAGGTTCATTCACATTTCTCCATGAATTTCCTTTCCTTTTTCTATCCTTCTTTTTCCTTCCCACTTCTCCCCCTCTCTCCGTCCAATGCTCCTCTCCTTGGAATATTATCTTCCTTTTAGATTATATCTATTACACCTCTTCGTCCTTTTTTACATGGTTTCTCATAACAGAGAAACAATTCGATGTGTACTCATGAGTGTCCGATTTATTTCACTTAATAGTATGTTCTCAAGGAACATCCATTTACATACAAATGACTCTAGTTTATCCTTTTTTATGGC
>PVJO010022409.1:0-28070 GCA_004026905.1 Hystrix cristata | reverse complement strand
ACCACAAACGCTTCCTCCCCAAATGTCTTTGGAGATGTAGCTCGGAGACCTGCCTTCTTCCCCATCTCGAGTAGCACTGGCCATGTCCTGCTTGAAAGCTGTCCCCAACTTTGTGAGACGGGTCACGTCCGAGAGTGTGTTCAATAGATTTCAGTGGAGGGGATAGTTTGTTTTGTTTTTGGTGCTGGGGATCGAACTCAGGGCCTGTTTGCGCTTGCCAGGCAAGCGCTCTACCGCTGAGCTAAATCCCCAGCCCCTTGTTTTGTTTTTTGATGCAGAGTTTCACTTTGTAGTCCAGGCCGTCCTCGAACTCCCTATGTAGCCCAAGCTGGCCTTGAACTGGTGGCGATCCTCCTGCCTCAGCCTCCCAAGTGCTGGGATTACACTACACTTGCTCACATGGAGATTATTACACCAGGTTGTTTGCCGCAGAATCGTGTGAAGTAGAAATAAACTAGGAAAGAAGGTTTGGATCAGATTGTCAACAGGTTTGAATTTTGGGTTAGGAGAGTCTTGATTTTGTTCTGTAGTCCTGGAAAATACAGGGCAACGTGTTCCAGAGCTCACACGGCTGGCTTAGAAAGAGGTAGGAAACGGAAGAGGAGGACACTCGGCACGAGGTGAGGTGGGCAGCTGGAACTTCAGGAATAAAGAGGTGAAAACGTAGAAACGCCTTAGCAGCCGGGTCAACAGGACCTAAAAGGCGCCCAACTTACACGAGGGTCCCACGTGCAGAAGTGCAGTGTCCGGTGGCCAAGGGCTGCCGCGCAGCTCTGTCTGAGCACAGACAGCACAGAGCTGTGTGTGTGTGTGTGTGTGTGTGTGTGTGCGCCTGCACGGGTGTGGTGCTGGGGATTGAACCCAGGGCTTTTGCACTCAGTGACATCCTCGGCCCTCTTTTAGTTTTGACTTTGAGGATGGGGTCTCGCTGAGTCACTAAATTGCCCAGCCTGGGCTAGAACTTAGACTCCTCCTGCCTCAGCCTCCCTGAGGGCTAAAAGTACAGCTCTGAGCTGCCGCCCCCGCATCACAGTTCTGTTTTTACATCCAACGCTCTTCCGTTACGTTGGATGGTCCTGTATGGGGATGGGATTGAAAAGAGGGGACAACCCTGGTCAGTGACTGCGATGACTCAAAGCCAGTTGTATTTGAGAATCTATTTCTTACATGATTTAAAAAATTTAACTGAGAGTTAGCACTTTACATTTTGCCCAGTGAAATAGTTAAATTCAGAAGGTGGGAAAGCCAAAAACTACGAGTTCTAAGCCACCTGAATAAATGCAAAGCTTAATACCCAGTTATACCCAGGTGTTGTGGCACAGGCCTGTAATCCAAGCCCTCTGGAAGGCTGAGTCAGGAGGATTTCAAATTCAAGCCCAGCCTGGGCAAATGTGGTTACTCAGTGAGACACAGTCACAAAATAAATAAAGGGCGAGTGTGGAGACAGCTCAGCTCAAAAATCCTGGGCCAATCCCCAGTGTCCTCCGCACTGTCCCCAAACAGGAGGACAGCCCGGCTTGTAAATAATCTGGAGGGACAGAGAAAATACTCCAGGTGAAAATTCAGATCTTTTAAATTCTTGATAACTCTTGTTCTGTAGAAAGCGTGGTTTCTTCACAGGCTTTGACGGCAGGGTTACTATCCTCGCTCTCCTCCCCTCTGCCTCCTCCTCCCCGCCCTTCCCCTTCTCTTCTTCCTCCTCCTCTAAGGGTTAAGCATGTTTCTTTATGAAGTTTAGAGATCTCTCTAATTCAAAAAGTAAAGGAAAGCTGGGTGTGGTGGCGCATGCCTGTAATCGCAGCACTCAGAGGCTGAGGCAGGAGGATCGCCCCAAGTTTGAGACCAGCCTGGGCTGCATATTGAGACACTGTCTGAGAAGAAAAAATGATTGAAGGAAGAGCCACCGCTCTGTTCTTTCTGGGCAGGGGTAGAAGCGTTTCTGCCTGGTGGGGCGGGACGGAGCAGGAAGCTTGGGCCCCAGACGGCCTGGCTGCCTGCTCAACCCGACCGGCCCGCTCCGGACTCGGATGCAGGCAGTGGTGGTGCGGGCTGCGGGGTGGCTGAGGGCTGAGGACAGACTAGGAAGACACACCTTTGTTTTCAGTCCTGGGGTGGAACCAGGGCCTTCGCACCCAGCTGTATCCCCAGCACCCTGCATAACACCTTATACGATTTTCATTTGGTTTTTTTTTTTTTTTGGTTGCTTGTTTGTTTGTGGACAGAGTCTCATTGAGTTCTTAAATTGTCCGGGCTGGACTCCAATGTATGATCCTCTTGCTTCAGCCTCCCAGAGTGCTGGGGTTCCAGGCCTGCACCACACCTAGCTGTTCTTGGGCATCTTTGTTGTTGTTGTTTTCTTGTCTTTGTGGCATTTTAAACCTCATTCTCAAAGCCAGGTGTGGTGATGCGTGCTTGTAATCCCTGCACCCAGGAGGCCGAGGCAGGAGGATTGCACAAATCCAGACTAGCCTGGGCTATGAAGTGAGAACTTGTCTCAAAAAAACAGAAACAAAAACGAACGCTCATTCTCTTCAAGGGCCCCAGGTGGGAGTGTTAACTGTGGAGGTGGTTTCGCTTGGACCAGAAACCCTTGCTTTTCAGAGTCTGGAGTTCTGTGGCACCTAAATTAGGGAATGGACTTTAGAAAGATGTTAGCAGTGAGATTGCTTCCCATGCTGCTTAATCTTTTCCTGTAGACCGGACCTCCTGGGGGCTGCGGCAGGGGATTAATTTATGGTAGTAACAGTTCCTCGGGCAATGTGATGCTTCGCGTAGGGAATCACGGCATCAACTCTCCACCAGGGCTACAGGATTAAGCAGAATTTTTTTCTTGAGACCCAGTTTTGCTGTGTAGTTCAGGCTGAATTTGAACTCAGAAATTCTCCTGCCTCGGCCTCCTAAGTGCTGGGAGGGTCAAATTATTTACTCTTTTTTAGGTGGTACAGGAGATTAAGCCCACAGAGTCACATCCCCAGCCCAAGTTATCAGCATTTTCAAAGCTGCCCTTCACTGCTGGTCCCCAGTGGAGTCTTTAGGATGGAAAGATAACAGAAGGGAGCTTGTGAAAGAGGTTCTCCTCCTCCTCACCCTCCTCCTCCTCCTTTTTACCATCCTGGCGACTGACCTAGGGCCTTGGCACTGCACTCTACCCCCAACCCCCTGCCTTTTTATTTTTTTATTTGAGACAGGGTCTCGCTAAATCACTAAGTTGCCCAGGTTGGGCTGAAACTTGCAATCCTCCTGCCTCAGCCTCCAGAGTGCTGGGATTACAGGCGTGCGGCACCACGGCTGGCATGATTTAATATCTAGAATGAGCTCCTGAGGTTTCTGCAGGTTATAAATCAGTTGATGGGCTACATGTAAAGTGAAATCTCTCCTTACATTGATATCGCTCACAGTACGGCTGGATTTGCATTCTGTGTACTTTCTTACAATTCTGTGCAGTAAACAGACTTTTTTTAAGCCCTTTCCCCTTTGCTAGTGGTTGTTCTCAGCAGATGGTAAAACCAAGATGGAAGAATCCAGGTCCGTGTGGAGATCGCCCAGCGGCCTGTGTCTGGAGCCGGGTTCACGCCGTGGGAGCCATCGGGGATGGCCTGGCGCCCTTTCTGTGGCTCTTGGACGGCAGAGCAGATTCCAGGCCTGGCACCCGGCCAGTCTCAGCCTCATCCGGGGACTTCTAAAACCCTGGATGCCGGAGGAGATTTTTAATTCATTCCCTGGCTGGGGCCAGGCCTGGAGATTGGGATTGCTCAGAGTTTGAAACTAGTGAGCTGCTTTTCTTCCCCTTAGCAACGGTGTGGCGTTGGAGTCACAACAGTGTGAAGAAATAAGCAGAGTAAGAGGCCGGGCGTGGTGGTGCATGTCTGTAATCCCGGCACTCCAGAGGAGGCTGAAGCAGGAGGATCCCTGCGAGTTCCAGGCCTGCCTAGGCTACCTATGGAGACCCCTCTCACAGGAAAAAGAGAGAAAGCATAAGGAAACTGAGCCACAGAAGAGTTCCCGAGAGGGAACAGTTTCCAGTTCTGCCGGCCACCATCTCGAGCGCTCGTGATTTTGTGATTTTTTTAATTTTTAGTTTTTGTTTTATTTTTTTACTTCAAATGTTGACAAATGTGCGGTAGAGTGGAGCAGATGAGCGCGGGCTAAGGGAACAAGAGCGTTGGGGACCGCGCCCCGCCGGGATCTGCAGGGCAGTACGTGGTTTCTTCTGTGTTTCTCCTGCATGTTGATCGCAGGCGTCTGTGCGCTGAAGGGCAAGTTTACAGAACCGGGCGAGGGCGGGGGGAGCGGCCTGAACTCCCAGTGGCCGGTTTTCAGTAGGAGCTATACTCCTGCTTTGACCGTGTTTGATTTTTGCTGCTGTGGATGGAATCCAGGGCCGTCACCCTGGACTGCATCCCTGCCCCTTTTACTTTTTCTTTCTTTTCGGTCAGGATCTCGTTAAATTGCTAAATTGATCAGGCTGGATTGATTTATTTTTGTTTGTTTTGAGTCAGGGTCTCGCTGTGTATCCCAGGCTGGCCTTGGATCCTCCTGCTTCAGCCTCCTGAGTGCTGGGATCATATGGATGCACCACCATGCCTGGAGTATTCATTATAATTTTTAAAAGTTCTAAATTGTAGAGCTTTTCCATCTGGCTTTATTTTAAAAATACCAAGTTTTAAAAATCTTCCTGCTTGAATTTCTCTTCTTTGTTTAGGGTTCTAATTTATTGAAGGGTGATTTAAGTTTTTTTTTCTCCTCACTAATAAAAATTGTCTTTGATTTAGTTTCTTAATTTGAGTAATAACTGAACTCTGGGGGGGCAAATGGGGTTTTTAATTTACTTTTCTGCAGCACAAACTGATGGGAGGGAGACAGAGCCCTGCATTAGTGAGGGACGTGATGGCTCATGCCTGTAATCCCAGCACTTGGAAGGCTGAGGCAGGAGGATCCCTGTGAGTTCAAGACCATCTGAAAATAAACAAAAACCAAAATCACTAAAGGAAATGATAGCCAAAATGTGCTTATAAAAGACTACCTAACTATCTGGAGAGAAGAGATAATTTATCTAACCAGTTCTTTCCTTGTGGTGATTCATCTCTAGGAGTTCATCCTTTATTTTGGCCTTTCCTGGCCTTTCATCCTCGGTGGGCTCAAGTGTGGGTCCCAGTGCCCTGTGTGGTCCAGAAGTGGCGTGTTAGTGTCCAAGCAGGAGCGGGAGGCGTGGATCCTCCCTGTCCTGGCTTCCCCGCTGCCTGGGTGCCCCTGGTCCCCATCCTCCCCCAAATCTTGCATTCAGTGCCTCAGGAGCCCTGGAGGAAACCCAGCTCTTGGGAGATGGTCAGTAGAACCGGAGGCCAGTCTGTGGAGGGAGCATCTGAAAGGTGGAGAAAGAGGATGGGAGCAATTTCCTCCCTCTTTCTGGGGAGCAATTGAATCAGTGCTGCGTCCTTTTCTCAGAGTATACTGGGGAGTAAACCCACGACCTTTCACTGCTACATCCCAGGTGCTTTTTAAAGTTTTATTTTAAGACAGGGTCTCCATAAATTGCCAAGTTGCCCAGGCTGGGCTTGAACTTGCAAACTTGCAATCTTCCTGCCTCAGCCTCTGGAGTATCGGGATTACAGGCCTGCACCTTGTACACAGTTTTGGATTTTCTCTGGGGGGTTCTTGCAATCATTTTCTTCTGCCTTCAGTACCCCGAATTCCTTCTCAGACAGGGAGTTCGGCTGAATTACAACGCCATTCTCTTCGTCTCTCCCTTTGGTTAGAGATTTAAAAATAATACAGCGCGTGCTCTTTTTGGGGGTACTGACGACTTCGTTATCCACTCTGGGCACTGCCGAGGGCATAAAGGAGGCCTGCTACAGCCCCAGTCCCCGCTATAATTTTTTATTTTAAGATAGGCTTTCACTAAATTCCCAAACTGCCCAGGCTGGGCTGGAACTTGTGATCCTCCTGCCTCAGCCTCCCAGAGTGCTAGGATTCAGGCGAGTGCCACCACACCTGGCTGGAGATGTGTCAGTTCTAACCTTAAAAGAAGTGCAATAAACTCTTTAAACCCGTTTTTGTGGCTACCAGATATGAATATCACACTCTTTTCTTTTTTTAATCAGTTCTTGAAAATCTGGATAAAAGAGCAGATGTCCAAAAAGAGCTTTCAGATTGTATCGAACATTCTTATGCGTCCAGAAAAAGTCCTTCATGCCTTTCTGCTGTCTCCCTCCGCACACACACGTCTCGTCTTGTGTTTAACGGGCTGGCCGAGGCGGGCACCTTCCCCGCCGTCTCTCCCCTCCGCCCCTCCTCGCGGCTAAGCTACCCTTTATTTTGGACAACGCCATCACACACATGATTGAGTCAGCAATTTATGGCTTTTAAAAATAGGGATTTTGAAAAAAAAAATAGGGATTTTGTCTTCTCTTCGGTTATTGTTTATCGCAATCATCTTTCAAGTGAAAAGGCTAATTTACTCTTTCTACAGGAATGTTTGCCGCCTGATTATCCTAATATCATCGCTGCCCGAAAAGGTGTAAAGCAGGACGCTGACCTTGAGTGTTTCCCGCATTTAGCTTGTGGCGCTTAACATTCAGCAAGAAGAATATAACTGCGATTCATTTATTAATGTAAAGTCTCCTGATGTTCCCTGTGGCTGTGAAAATACCTGCCACGCGGATGACAGAAAGCTGGTGGGCACCAGAACGTGCTTCTGCTATTTCACCAGGCGGCTGTGCAGGAAACAACATTACTGACGTCTGTATTCCCATCGGGGCTACCGTAGTTTATCGTTTAATTTTTACTGACATTGCACCATGTATATTATTAGCTTGACACAATGAAAGTGAAATAATCTTGAATTAATTAAACAGAAACCAAATTGCCTCTAATAGTTTCTCTGTCTTGCTCTCATTTTTTTTTTTTTTTTCCTTTTTGGTGAAATTCTTGCTCTCCCAGAAACAGCAAGGAGGCATTCGGTGGGTTCTGGAGGCGAGGCAGGGCCCCCAGGCCGTGGGCATTTTTACGTAGACTCTATAATTTGGGAACGGGGTAGATTTATAGGACAAGAGGGTTGTCAAAAGGAAAGGTTTGTATTAGTGCTCCTGTGGAAGCGATCACTTTCAGCAGAAATGATTGCTTCTTGCCAATCGAGACAATAATTTAAATATCAAAGCTTGTGCCCTAGAAACGAAAGGCAACAGAAAATAAGGGATGATGAATTGATAGCGCTTCGCTGGTGATGGAAAGTCGTCATCCTGACTTCAAGAGAAGTCTGAGAGTTCTCAGTGGGAAAGGCGTGTGCTCAAGTCCATCCGAAGTGCCACAGAAATCCCAACCCAGGGGGTGGAACCAGGGACACAGAAACGCCCAGACCTGCTGCAGGCCACTCCATTGTTCACCTGTCGCAGTGGAGTGCCGGGGAGGCCACTTCCGGGCTTCCTTGATTGTTATTTTGGATTCTTTTCCCAGACATGTTCCTGTGGCTTTTCTTTTGGATTTGAAGATAGTAGTTTGTGGCTGGGCGTGGTGGCATGTGCCTGTAATCCCAGCACTCAGGAGGCTGAGGTAGGAGGATCGCCACAAATTTGAGGCCATGGTGAGTTCAAGGTCAGCCTGAACTATGTAATGAAACCCAAAACAACAACAAAAAGAAAGATAGCAGTTTGTACATAATTGTCTTTTTTTTTTTTGTAGTACACTATATTATACCGTACATACATTATACAACAGTGGGGAAAGTGGTTCTACACTAAACGGCTTTTCAAGGGTTTATGTTCTTGAGGAAGAATCTATGAAGATAGATTAAAAGGCAGTTTGGAAATCGAAATCTGTGATGCCTTGTTTAGTTTTAAATATTTAATGAGTGACCATGTGCGGTACAATGTGAAAATCTGTCTCAAAAATAACAGTGATGGATTTTAAATATTTAAGTATAGATTCATCCTGTTAATTTTCAGAAGAGGGAGAGGAGAGCTAAAAATAGCTATTAATATGCAAGAATAACAAGAATGCATTTCTCGTCACCTTTTGCCAACAGAAAAGCTCAGTGTTGGGGTATTTTGGGAAATGACCCTAAAAGTGAGTCTGATTCCCGGTGCGCACAACTCCTGGGAGCTGACCTCTGTTTACCTCTGAGCTTGGCTGGCGGCCCTTCAGTTCTTTGAGTGTGAGTGTTTTGGTGGAGGAAGAAGGGTCTGAAGCTGTGCGTGGACTGAGGGCCTGCTGTAGAACAGATCGACGTTAACAGATTTATTTCTATTCTCTGTGAAGCAGTCGGAAGACGTCCTTCCGCGTGGTCCAGTTTTCCCTGATTTGGGTAGACTCCTTGTGGTAAGATTGTGAAGTGTACATGTGGACTGATTAACAGTGTGTGCTCTTGCTGGGCTGTTTATTTTTCCCAAATTCTTTGTAGTTGGGATGTTCAAAGGCTTAGACTCAATATTACTTGTGGCGTATTTATTTCCTGTGGTTATTGTTCCTTTCTCTTTCGAGGTGAGGAAAGTTCCTGAGATGGCTTAAACTGCATGTTTTTAAAATGTCCCGGAAGCTGTATCGAAAGTGTAAAAGTGCACTGGGTATTGTTTGACATTTTAAATTGGTTAAACTGGATTCAAGGCAGGAAATGGACTGCTAGGTCCGTGACTGGGGCAGGTGACATGGGTCCCACTGAGTACACTGTGGTCATTCAGGGGGCAGCAGCTCCCGGACACTGTACTCGGAAGGATGAAATGTGGTTAGTGAGACAGGATGACACACACGTGTGTGTGCGCTTGTCCCTGTGGGCACAGAAGCCAGACTGACGCGTGCCCATGAGTCCAGACGTTTCGAAAGAAGTCAAATGGCTCCTAACGAGGGCAAAGAAATACCCAGAGGGTAAGGAAGTGTTGGGAAATGAAACATCACCTCTATGCAGGGTGGTGCCTTACAACCTGCCGGTAAATAACGGACTGTAAGTCCGTCTCTAAAAAGCCCTTTGGAAGGCGTCTCAAGCAGGGCCCAGCAGTGTGGACAACAAGGCAAGGAACCGGTCGGGATGCACCCACGTTGCGCAGGAAGATGCACTGAGGACATGAAATCATTTTTATTTTTTTTGTAGAAGATGTGTTCCTGGACAAAAATAAGACATAAACTTTTGGGGGTTATATCTTTTAAAAATGTGTACGATCGAACCTATCAGTTACCTTGAGAATTTTAGTTTATTCAGAAATCAAGGTGGTAATTATATGTTTTTTTCTTTTTTTTTCTTAAGGTAGTAATTATATGAACTGAAGATTTAAGAAAATCTTTCTAATGCAGCATTAGCTTCCATATTTCTTTGGTTGTATTTTAGAAAAAAGATCATGTTTCTTTTGCAAATACCTTTTGATTTTTTTTAATTGTAAACTGATTACATGTCACAAATTGAATAGACAAATCTTTTTTTTTCTTTTTCTTTTTTGGGTGTCTGCAGAATGCCTGTATTTTCTTGTACATCTCAGAGCTCTTTTAATTCACTGCTCACAACCAAATTTACATCTCAATTGCAGAGTTCACATTTAACAATATAGACAGCATAATGCTACTGGTAATTAAGCTTTTACTACCTGCTCTTATAACAGTGTATTGGAGCTCAGATTTTTGCTCTGTGAGCTCAGATCTAGAAACCTGTGTGCATTTAGACCACAAATAAAAGGGACCAGGCCCATAGCTTAGATCTAGCTAAATACACGGCAGGGAAATTGCTTTTTTTTTTTTTCCTGTGGGGGGAACCAAATCATGTCTGTCATTTTTATATTCTGAATTTTAATGTGGCTGTTCTATTTTAGCGTTATGTTTTTTGAAGGCCTAGAAAATTTGAGAGGGTTGAGGGAGACAGCTGAGTTAGTTTGGATTTCGTGCATCTAACACTCTGAATATCAGAACTGATTTACTTTGATCGCAGAGATTATACTATTTCTGCCACGTAAGACTCAACATACAAAGGTTGGTGAGCGGAGCAGCTGGATTACATCACGATTGTGGGTCTGCACTCCCCGTAAGGTAGCGGCTACCTCTCTGCCCTAAGTAGCTGGCATCTTTTCCCATGTGCGTTTGCTGCTGTGAGAAATCCGACCGTTTCAAATAGAAGCTGAGCGTAACTCTGCTACAGGGATTGGAAGCACGGCGCGCACTCTCGCGAGGGGAGAGCACGTTTCCTCTTCGGTCGCCTTTTCCAGCCCCGGTCGGCCCGCGCCCCGGCAGGCGGCGGGCAGGAGCCGGCGAGCGGTCCCCTCGGAGGGCGGCCGAGCGGGCGGACGGCGCTTTCGGGGCGCCCCGCACGTCCGCGTCTTTATTCGGCCAAACGCGCCGAAAGCACTCGGCGTCCCGGCGCCCCCCGGCGCCCAGCTCCCCGCCAGCCCCGCGGTGCGGGCGGAGCGGCGGGCAGACCGACCTGCACCCCGCAGCATCCCTCCTCCCGCCCGCGCGAGCCGGCGCTGTCCTCGCAGCCAGACGGGCCGAGCCGAGCGCGCCGCGCAGCCGGGCGCGGGGAGTGAAGTTACTCGGGCTGCTTTTTAGCTTCCCAGAAAAGACAAGAAACAGAAACAGAAAGAAAAAAAGAAAAAGCCCCCCGGGCGGGAGCCCGCCGCCCGCCCGCCCCGCCCGGCTACCTGCCCGCCGCGCCCGCCGCCGCGCCGCCTCCCTCCTGATTGGGCGGCCGCCCCCCAATCGGGGCGCGCCGGGCCGGGGACGCGCCGCCGGGGCCGCTGCATATTCATGAGCGCGGCCGGGCCGGCTGCCTTGATTAGCGGCGAGCGCGCCGGGACCCGCCGGCCGCCGCTGGGCTCGGGCCGCTCCGCTCGCGGCCGCCGGGAACTCGCCGCACGGCCGGCGCTCGAGGATGCTCGCCGGGCGCACATGGATCCGGTAGAACTTGGCCTGCCGGAGTCTTTTTCGCTGCACTACGAGGAAGAGTAGGTACCTCGCGGGCGCGGCGTCCCCCGCCGTCCCCGCCGCGCCCGCCGGCGCCTCCGCCAGGTGCCGGGCGGCGGCGGGCGCCTCGGGCCGGCCGGCCTCGCGGCTCGCGGCTGACAGGTACCCGCCGCGCGCGGGCTGCCCGCCTTCGGCGGACCCTTAAGGGAGCAGCCCGGAGCTGCACTCACGCTACCTGCATGCTTAGCGGCAGGTCAGCGCCGAAGTGGCAAATGAGTCCATCGAGCACCGTGAGGTTTCCGCACGTTGTCGTATGTAAGGGGGGAAACTGAGGAAGAAACAGCGGTGACTAGAAATCGCTCCCGAAACGGGCCGTGCCGAGACTCTGGGTTGTTGCATGCACGGCGTCCAGAGGACATAGAAAAGTACTTTTGTTTTCGCATGCAGTTAATTCCTGTGTATGAATATCTTGGTGCTCGTGGAAATACAGATTTAGAGGATGAAAGGTGGAGGGGGGCGCCCAGGGGCAGGGGAAGTAAACTCGGCGTTCTCGTGTAAATGAGTGGGCCGTCAACTTAATTCCAACCCACTGTTAAGATAAAATGCCAGCAGATCACGGGACCTGTCACACGGTTGCTCTCTCTTTCTGTTGAGTCAGTTATATTGCTTCGCCTTCACATCACAGTAAGACCAACTGTTACAATTCTGAAAAGAGTGCTCTTGGCAAACGTGTCCCTCTGTAGACTGTGGAGAGAATCTGACGTGTGGAAGACGAGGTCCTGCATTAGAGGTAGATGTCCACTAGCTGTCCTTAGTGCCTTTGTAATTAAGGGAGGCATGGAAAGTCACTTGTGTCTCTGTGGCTGCCGGGCTACGTCTGAGTGTGAGTGTGTGTCTGTCTGTGCATGCTTGCACACGCGCACACATGCACAGCCGCACTCGCAGCCGGGGTGTTAGCCAAGAGATGGATTTAAGAAGAACTGGGAGATCATAAGGCTGTGTTTGGATCAGTTTGAAACACTCCAGGCAAGAAGCAACCTTAAGATGCGTGGAAATAAAAATGAAAAATAGACAAAGGTGGGACTGCCTACTGCGGGGACCTGGAGGTTGGTACACCTGGGGCTGTCGAATTGGGGAATTGAAAACGTCTCCCCGGGAGGGGAGAATGCCTTATCCGAGCTTACCCAGATTCTGAACTTTCTCTTGTAAATAAATAAACAGGCTAAACTTTAAAAATCCTGCCCCAGGGTTCTTTTTATAGTAGTTTCCTTGAATTTAACTTCTTATAGTTATTTTGAATAATTAGATAAGCCTCTTAAAGCAGATACAGTTACATGAAATCAGGTCTTTTCGGCTTGGCGCAAGATTCAAACTAGCTTTCTTTTTTGGCTCAATTAAAAGTCATCTTTTAAAAATACAGATTTATTGTCTGGACGTAATTCTGATGGTTACGTGGTTCACTGGACAGACAGAAAGATCCAACGCTAAGCAACACATCTGCCTCTCTGTCTCAATTAATAAACCACAGAATTTATACATGCTATTAATATTCATAGTAATTGTGCTGGGTTAAACCCCATCACGTGTGTGTATACACAGAAATGAAACCTGAGTTGTGCAGTTTCCGAGGGAAATACTGGACAATTTCTGCTCTGGAAGCTGTTAAAAAGATTCATACAATTTATTGACCACCATTAAGAGAGCTTAGAATGTTAACCTCTAACTATGTATTTTTTTATTTTAGGAAATGTGCCAGCACATTAAAGAACACGATACTTGAGAGCTTGTTTCACATTTAATAGCAGTAATAGCTGATAGCATAAATAGATGAAAATAATATATCTGCTCATTTTGACATGTGTGTCAGTCTAATCATTGTAAATGAGTGTGCTGATCGCACGAATCCCTTTCAACCTCTGATTAAAATGTAACATTGACTACAGGATTATAGAGCGGACTTAATTTTACTGACTGTTTTAACAGTTGTCACAGCTGTTGGAAGAAGGAAAGGCAATTGAAACACTCCAAAACAGACAGGGCGAGGAGGAGGGTACAGTTTAGTAAATTTCAGTCTGATCGCTGAAATCCAGGCATTGGACATTTGTTAACCGTTCTGTGTTTTAAGATCCCTGCGTGGAGCTACGCAAGTTTTATTTTGTATGATTCACTCTTTTTGTTTCAGGGTTTTGATTTTTTTTTCCCATTCTCTTGCCTCTTCCTCTGAAAACCTCAGCTGAATTGAAATATTACTATCTGAAAGTGGCAGTATAATGTCAAAGTATGGGGGCTAAAAATAGACAGGAAAGAAAAATGTATTTAGCAACAAAAAAGCCTGAATCGGAGTGGATGTTGTCTTTTGAGGAAAGATAGGAGCTTGTGCAGGTCACTTCAGATGTGATATTATTTGAGAACTAGGAGCAGGCACTTTAAGTTTATTTTTCTAAGCAAGAATACTTAAAACTCTAGACTTAGGGCTTGGATTACTTTTCTTCCCATTCCTCCTCTGAAATCTGTTGGGAACCCGCAGCCTTAAAGGTGGGTGGTGTAGGTGGGTTTTCAGATAATTTCTCTGTAAATTACTGGAAGTGACAAGCAGCAGTAATTGGGGGTGAGCATTCTTCAGCTGTAGAGTCTCACAAGCTTGCTTGTCACATCACTAAATCAAACAGAGTAATTCTATTTTTCTAAGGATTCAATAGCCAGGCTACACATCCCAAACCATAGATAGCTCAGACAGCCAGACGATGTGTATTATGTAACGTATGATTTTCCCCTTTGAAGTAAGCAAAAAAGGAAAAAAAGTGGTCCTGAGTTACTGGAATAAATGTGGAATGGGAGTGGTAAGTGACGGTCACCTATGTTTCTCCAGCCCTTTGTGTTAGAGCATGTGTGTGTTACCCTGTGCATAATTGGGGTAAGTTTTAAAATCTTCCATTTGTAGACAGACCTGGAAAACACTGCTTGGCATTTCCTGAGAGGAGGCAAGGGGGGTGATGTTGGCTGATTCTTACAGTGATGGCTTCTCTTCTCAATGTGTTTCTAACATTGCTGCTTTATTTACTAAGCCTAGTGTGTTGCAGCGGTAATTAACCCATGTTATTAGCAAAGCCCTTGTGGATATCCATTAATTCTCTTGCATGGATGATCATTTTTCTAGTGTTTTTCCTCCAGTAAGGTATCATTGTTCATATATGGTACATATATATTATATATATTAAATCGATGGCCTTTGATTTTTTTTTTCATTTCATCTGACTTGTTACATATATTGACCATCTCATGAAGAATGAGATTGAAATTGAGTTTCTAAAAATGCTACTAGGAGAATATAATTTTTTGAGAAGTAGAAACGACAATAAATGAAAGCTTAAGAAAAGGAAATATTGCAGGAAATCAGTTTTTTAACTCCAGATTTCCCAGATCTTAGAATTTATGATAATTTGTATCTTTGAGGTCTTTTTATTTAGTTAATAACACTTTAGGCATTTTTATAAAATATTGAGCCAGCAGAAAAATACTGAGGCTTCCTGTGCTGAGAAAAAGATAAGGACCATCTCATTAGCTGGGCCATACTTTTGCAATTAATTTTAGGTACCTGGTGCTATTCATCAAAGAGGGCAGCTAACTTCTCTATGATTCTGTTTAACAATACTTTCCAATACCTCACTCCTGCCAGAATTACAGACAAAGACGAGGCGATTCTTTTGGAAGGGAGGCATAATGCCCCATCTCGAGTCTGAGCCACTTAGGAAAAATTCCTGAACATTTGTTTTAGAACAGTGACTAAACAAAATATTTCTTTGTTTTACTTTAAAGTGATGCTCAGCCCTAAAGCTTTTCCTTCATAGTCTTTAAAAAAAATTGGAATACACGTGTATGATTGATGGCTGATACTTTACATACAAGTGGGAAATAATAGCAGTGATTTTTATTAAACCAATTACTGCCAAATAAACTTTTCTGAATCACCTAGCAGGCATTTAGAAAGAAGGGGAAAGGCGTTGTGGTGTCACAGCAGAACTTTAAAGTCCTTGTCGTGGATAAGCCCCGCTCTGAATTTCACTGCCGGGCAGACCGGAGGCCGAGGGAAACAATGCAGTGTGGAAGGGTTCTAAGCGCCCAGGAGCCACAGCCTGGCCAGCTCTGGGGAGAAAATCTTTGATTACATCGGTCCAGTCTGCTCAGTTTTTATCTCTTTTACATCCTCTGGCGTTGTGTTAAATTGTCATTGTCCTAAAGCACATGAGATAGAAATGAGCTGTGGTTCTCTCCCTTGTCTGACAGTGAAATATTTAGCCTCTCTCTCCCCAGTCATACTTCTGCTTGTATTTGATTGTGTAGGGAGGACTCCGCGCAGCACTGCGGCTTGAAACTCGGACTGCGTTTCGTGTGTTTTGCCATTTATTATTATTTCCATAGCCGTGTATACTGGTGTACACCATCGATACCGTTATCAATAAATAAATACACAGCTAGGACTTTAAAATCCAAAGCTGCCGTCAGGATACCCACTTGAGTGTGTTCATGTGCACATACAGCACACATGTGAAATACACGAATGTACGAGGACAGGGACGTATGTAGAATGCAGGTATGCTGTTCACATTGTTCACGGACATTTCTGTAATAATGTAGATCTCAAGTGTTATGGCCATTAGTTAGGTGCCAGTTCAGTTGCCAGGGATGATTTTAACCTGGAATTAGTATTTCAGGAATCTACCAGGTCAGATTTGAAACAGAATTGTTTTAACTAGTGTATATTGGGCAAATAACAGGTAGCCAGGTAAGTAATTTGCTTCTGATTTTTAAAACATTTAAATGATTTTCATTCAGGTATTCCATAGCAAGTGATCATAAATAATTGGTAAAATAGGAAATAAACTACTGATATGAAATGCATAATTGAATGGATTGGGCCTGTAGCCAAGAAAAAAAATTTTAAAATAGCTCTTGGCTACATCACTTCTGATACAGTGGGGCCTGACAAATACATCTTAGTGCAAAGTATGATTAGCTTTCAAACAAGTGCAAAATGTGGATTTCATTTACCTGCACTAAACAGCTATGTCTTTTTTTTTCTTTTTTTGCTAAAAGCAAGTATATAAAATTAGTATTATATTTTCATAAAATACATCATGGGTTTCGGACTTGTTTGATTTAATTCAAGGATGTAAGTTTAGAGATCTGTGATTTTACTTTAGTAAATCTGAGTATTGAAAGAAAATATTTGCACAATGGCTCCTTCTATTCTTGTAATTCTGGTACTCATTCACATCCTTGTTTGAATGCCTAGGTTCGTTTCTTACTTTTATTTATTTGTATAACATTTTAACACATTAACTTTTACTGTGTTTAATAAAAAAATCCTGCTAACTGCTTCTTTATGCCAAACCTTGAGATCCAAGTTAGCTCTTTTATTTCTGAAGGTGGTGGGCGACTGTTAGTCTAGTTGCACACTCATATGAGGCTTACGCTTTCTAAGGTCTAGGAAACCTCAGCTAGCAAAAGTCATTTCCATTCAGAGTTTTAGCAAACACATCTTTCCTCACTGCTTTTTCTTTCCAAAAGTGCCAGATACTTCTTTTTCTCTGATTTGGACAATAGTTCTCAGGATTTTCCAAATATATTCTATAATCAAGGATCTCAAAGAGGGTTTAGATATTTTTGTGTCTTGTTTACATTATTCTCTTTTATAGTTTTTGAAAACTGTTTTTAAATGGAGAAAACTTGCTGTTTATATTTTGATTTCTTCAAATGTTACGTCATTTTAATTTATGGCCGTGCATTTATATTTGGAAGGTAACTCACTAAGGCAAAGCGATGAAAGAGAACATACAGTTTTTTTTTTTTTTAAATTGGCTTTTCACTGGTCAATTAAAGTCTATTTCAGTCTGCTGGCATAGATCTGTGTGAGCATTTGACTATGGGCAGATAACAACCCTAGCTGTTAGAAATGCAGCCAATGGCTATCTGGAATTATTTCCTACAACATGGTAAATGCAAAACCCTAGCTTTTGGCATTTAAAATCTACTCAATTCTTTTTAAAGTGTTAAAACTCATGGAGGGAGTCTACTTAAGATTAGATTACATTCTAAAAAAAGGAATTTAAAAGCAAATTAATAATTTTATAAAGAGCAATTTTTGTCACATGCACTCTTCTGTGCCTTTTAACTTTGCTTTGAATGAAAGAGAATTGCACATACATTTTTCATCATTTTGATTGGAAGTACGCATTCTGTGTAATGTACTCTGGCAGCACTTGCCTAGGCAAAGAAAACAAATTAATATTGGACGTTCCGAGGGCTGTCAGGCACATCACAGACATGTCAATTTAACTTCTCTCCACCATGCACCTTCTCCGCAAACAGTTGCTTAAGATGGTACTAAATAAAGGAAAGCTACCAATAAATCCTCAGTTCTATCAGAGATTGATGGACAGTAGAAGTGGAATGAAAACCGCTTGCTTGCTACCTTCTCTTTAAAAACCATCTGTAGGAATACAGATAGCAAAGATAATAATGAGTTTCATAGGACTGAAACTCATTCAAGTCTTTCTACCTCCTTGGAAGTAAAACGAGATGTTCAAACCAAGTCTCTGGAGTGGTAAAGCTTCGTTGCTTTTATCTGTGAAACAAATAAAAGCTCAAAGGAGTGGAGAATGGGAAAGGGCCCGGGCAATCCACTTTTAACAGGAGGTATCTCTCTTTGTTGCACCTTGCATGTATTTTTCTGGGAAATAAAAAATAAAATCTTATGCTTTCTTTTTGTATGGTTTATTCAATATGCAAACAATAAGTAAATCAAGAATTTGTGCACAGAAAAAAGGCATAAATTCCTTTCTTTTCTCCACGATCAGAAGAACAACTTGGCCACTGATAACTCCTTTTCTATCTTCTCTAGAAACATTTTACTCAGTTTTTAATGGCTGCTGAGAAACAATACAAAGGGCTTGTTAAATAAATATATCCCTGTTCCTTTTAATACTTATGATGTGAGTTAAACATTTAAAAATGTTTCCTTTTTAAGGCAGTTAGTATGCCACAATATTTGTAAGAATTTGCTTTGAAAAGAATGATAGAAGTGTATTATTCCTATTTCAAAAAATCATATCGAATTAGCAAAAATAGCAGATCATTCAAAAAATTCTAGAGGACGAGGTACATATTTAGGGGAAAATTTCAAATGTAAAGTTGTTCTTTAGTCAACTACCCTTTGCCCCTATTAATTCCAAATTATTGGAGTACTTTAACTTCTCCCAAAATGGAAGATGGCCATGTTAAGTTATATTCATTTTCCCATTAATGGAAGACCATTTCTATGGTGTTTTCTGTACAGTCACTAGTTTGCTAAAACAGATGGGATTTGGGGAGGACTAGTACACCTGTAACCAACTGTGATCAGAGAAGGGGAGCTGTACAGGGTTGATGAGAAACGTGTCTCCTATGAGGAAGTGACTGTATACAGTTGGTGCCAGGTCCTGTGCAATGACAGAAGGGTCCTCTGTACCTGCCTCATCAGTCAGCTGAGCTGTCCTGAACCCCACATGTGGCCGTCTTGTTGTCCACATGCCCAGGGCCTGGCTGGTCTTGGAGTCTGGACAACCTGGAGTTGGGCCACCTTCCTCCCATCCTGTTCTGGCTCTTCTTTCAGCAAAGGAAGGTGAGGAGCAGGTGGGCAGACTCCCGCAGAGGTTCCTTTCTAGGGTCAGGGATTCGTTGGCATCCCTCCTTCAGGTGGCTTTCCCATTTCTGTTGTGTCCTGGGAATGTCGTTGTTGTCCTTCATGCCCCAAACTCTGCCGATCGGCGAGGAGGGCCTCCCAGCTCCTGGGGACCAGGAACTGGGTTCCCTGTTTTTCAGTCGACACAAATAGAGAACAGGTCACCTGTCTAGGTTAATCGAGATGGGAAGTTTTTTTCATACCTTCATATCGAGATACTCAGTTCATTAAGTCTAAAGAATAAGAAAAAGAAGAGGTTAAGCACTCAGTTGTGCTTTTATTCTTGTTTTCCTTCTCGTGGGCAGAACTTTAATAGGGGAGATATGAGGGTTTTAATGGTTGGAGAGTCTGTCGTGACAACGTGGTCACCTTGCGTGACCACACGCCGGCCTCGCTCTCTCCCTTGTCAGGTCGGTGGGGGTTGATGACACCGGCTGTTGTCTCACGTGGCTTGCGCCCTGGAGGCTCTGTCCCCAAGAGAAGTGGCCTGCGGTGTGGCAGCATCACCCCTCAGATAGGAAACGATTCCCAAACACCTTCCTCTCCTCAGTTCCAACATACATTTTTTGAAAATTCCCGTTTCTCTCCATCTGTGCTGATGAAGGGTCGTTTTCTTCGGTAGAAAGGGAAGTGCGTGATAACCTCGTTTGCGTCCACAGTGCAGCACACTTGATTTTTCCCGTGAATTCCTAAGAGGTGGCTTTCAGCTTTCCCTATTTGTGTTCCTTTGGCTTCTGTTTGTGGTGCATTCTAGTTGAGTGCTTTTATAGTGTTTTCTTGATTGTTGTCAGTTTGGGATACTCTCCGCCGGTTTTTGTGAAACCCTCCTTGAGCTGGAATTGGCCGCAGTGCACAGAAGATACAACTTCTGTTTGCTTGTGTGTAAATACAGTTAGTTAGTTGGGGGTTTATCAGATAGCTTGGCAGAAAGAGAGAGGAGCAGTACACACTGTTTTCCGTAGGAGTGCTGTTCATACACCTGATAAGATTGAGAGCTTTTCGAAATGCTGATAGACTTTGAAAAAGAAAAGAATAATCACTTCTACTGGCACCAGCTTATCACAAGTGAAGTAAAATGCCAACACTTTTACATTAGCAAAAGTAAATGCTTTAGACAATCTGAGCCCTTTTTTCATTCAAGTTAAACAGGAGGGGTGCTTTTCGGTGTGCTTTAATGAATAGAAGGATTTATTACCTCGACTAAATTACAGGTGAACTTGTGGATAAAGAGCCTTCAGGATCAACAGCAGCGTCTTTGATGAGCAGGCCCATCTACGCCTCACCCTCTGGAGAAATTAAGCATTGCCGTAGCCACTCCAGTTCTACTCAATGTCATTTCTGATGTCAGAGAATGCGACTCTGTCCTTTGTCGCTTGAATCTCCTTGTTTTTCCAGCAGACGGGAGGCAGGCATTTGAAACGTAGCTTATCGGACCGAGGAGGCCGGTGTGTTGTACCGGAGCAAGTTCAGGTATCAGGAAGTTTGTCATAGTTGGTGCGGAACCTTCTAGAAGAGGCCTGTAAAAGAAATCTCTTCTTTGCAGAATGCAAGTGAGATTAGTTATAAATTTGGGATGCTTTAATGAGAAGATAAATGTATTTGTCCCAGTAATAGTCCATTTTATAGTGCCTCCCTTTGAGAGTGAGAGAGAGAGGAGAGCGAGAGAAGCAAACGTAAGGTCACCAGAGAGAGAGAGAGAGAGAGAGAACTAGAACGGGAGTATTGGCTCTGCTCTCCAGTATAAACCATTAACTTTCTTAGTCGTCCTGTTTTCTCCTCTTTGTAATTTGATGCCTACAAATAATTTGGCATATTCAGATTTGATAAATGATAGTGCAAGAGCAGATTGATTGATTTTGGATTACTATTGATTACTCTCAATGAGATCACTCTGACACACTCGGATCAATGGTATTCGATTAGGCGAGGCCCCGGGCGGTCTGTGCCTCAGCAGCAGCGGGGAATTCGGGAACAGAGTGTTCACGAGCTGATAAATTGACAAAGCGTTCAGCTTTAAACAGCCCTTTGTTCAGCACTAGTTCCTTAAAATATATTTCACTGGAAAGTTAGCTCTTTTGCAGCGCGCGGCCTTTCTGTGGAAGAAAGGTCATCAGTGTAAGGTTTATTAAATTTTAACTAAAAACAACCGGGCTCCATTTAGGTGTAAAATAATTTGAGTACTTACTGCAGGCTAACCTCCATGCTTTTGAGCTGTCGCTCAAAGGTTTCGTTCTTTTATGAAGATGTCAATTGTAAACATAAAAATGCATCACTGGGAATGGAACGGTTTGAGATTCAAACCGAAATAAAAATTCCTGCCCGGGGAAAGCGCTGTCATCAAAATGAGGTGGGTTTAAGTGTCTTCCGAGGTGGGCATGCTGGGGAGCGTGCTGGAGACGCCCGCGGGTATCGCGCCCAGATCAAGCGCAGCTAGGAGGCTTTTTCTTATCTCTGTGTGTTCCTCGCGTCGCCCATGCGACGTGCAAAACCCTAAATATCATTGGATCTGAGAGCAAGCCCTGCTCATGCGCTGCAGTTTTCCTGTCCGGAGCAAACTTACAAAGTCGTTAAGGAGAAAGCATCACTTATATCCCACGAGTGGCTGAGTTGCTTCCCCCAAAACGCAGCTGTGTAGTTGTTGCCCCACTGAATACGTGAGGGTTCTTACTTGCAAAACCTGGTGGCAAAGGAGATTTTAGTCCTGGTATCTGTGTTCTCAAGGCCCTGCTAGGTTGAAGGCTTTTTTAAATTTATTTTTATTTGTGCTGTGCTGGAACCCAGACCCTCAAGCATACCAGGTAAGTGCTCTACCACAGAGCTACAAGCCAGGCCACCAGTCCAGGTCAAGCCTTAAAATAGATTTTTTTTCCAGCACTAGGGATTCAGCCCAGGGCCTTTGCACTGAACTACACCCCCAGCCTTTTCTTTCCTTTTTTTTTTTTTTTTTTTTTTTAATTTTGAGACAGGAGCTCACTAAGTTTTTAAATTGCCCAGGCTGGTTCAAATTCTTGCTCCTCCTGCCTCAGCCTCCCAGAATGGTGGGATTACAGGCGTGTGTCACCCTTGCTTAACTGATTAAAATATACCTAGATACATTCTCTTGTTTTGATATTAATTTTTTCAAAAGAGCCCAAAAAACTAGAGGTGGCTTCCTGAGGGAAAATCAATATAAAAATCAAGTTTGGAATCATGAAATTACCTGTCGAAACATCAGGCTTTTTTGCATGAAAGTGAGGTAATGGGATCCTAATTATATTAGGCCCAACTTCATAAAGTTGCTGTTTTTGGAGGTCAAAAAATGGTCCAATATCAGCAGTTGCTTCTGATTCCATCCAATAATTGAATTTATTTCTATACGGTTGATGTTCCGTAATCAAATTGGAAGCGACAACTAGTTTTTATTTTACGATGGGCTGTATCAGATATGGGAGTTGCACGGATTCTGTCTACAGTGTGGCAAGTGTGTGGTAAGATCACTTTTAGGAACTGTGTCTTTTCCTTCGACACAGTTAGGGAGCTGCCTAGTGTGGTGAAAAAGTGTGCATGTGTCTGGGATCCGCTGTGTGGAAGTCAGCTGCTCCTGAGGCGCGCCTACAATCCCCACCCGCTGGGGAAGGCCTTGCACAGACTAGACAGTGCCCTCCGCATGTCAGGGAGCACAACAAGGCCACAGTGCCCAGGGCAGTTGCAAAGGAAACTGGAGAAAGGTGCCAACACCCCAGATACTTGGTCCTCACCAGCGTTTGTTGAGAGAGGCTTCGATGCTGGATAGCACGTGTGTGTGTGTGTGTGTGTGTGTGTGTGTGTGTGTGTGTGTGTTAAAACTGCCCGCTGGAACATGCGCGTCACTGTGGCGTGTGCAGACGGAGGGCTTCCCGCCTTGCCAGCAGCGCCTGTGATGGTTTTTCGGCCCTCACCGTCAGCAAATGGGCCTCAGGAAGGTGTGATAAAGTGGTCCCAGAGCTGCCATTGACCCCAGATGTGTGCTGGCCAGTGGGAGCCGTCTGTGCCCACCTGCCGGCAAGCCTGGCACCCAGATAGCCAGGAAATTGGCCGCCTGTAGGTGGGAGGGAGGGGCTGGGATGCCACCGCCAGATATGTCAGTATAAAGTACATCTTGACTTGGGGTCACATCAGGACCGGGCGAGTTCTGTCGCTCCAGGAGAGCACGCCACAGCTTATGTCTTGTTTGGGAGAGGAGGGGGCGGGCTTCCTCCGCGGGGGCTTGATTGAGCGGATGCTCCGAGTGGTCCCACCGTCAGTCTGCGAGTTTTTCCTTCCTGCTGCATTTCCTCCCTGGCTGTGGCACCGAATTTGATTTATCGCTGGTACCAAGATCAAAAAAGAAATCATTCCTTTTGATGTCTGCTATTAGGCACATGCGGTGCAGGGGCGCGGGGACGGTGGGAAGAAAGAATGGTGGCGTAGATGTCACTGTCCTGGCTGCACTGTGGCCTGGGGTGACAAACTGCATAAATTCTCTGTTCATTTGGATGTAAAATTCTATACAAAGAGGGGTCAGCTGTAGAGTGTTTTAAATCATTGTGTCTGAGTACAGATTCTTTTGGGTAAGGACACCGCGATGGCTTGCATTTTGCCCCTGATTAGACTTACCTTCTCTCTTTCTCTCTGTCTCTGTCTGTCTAGCTGTATCTGCATCAGTTTTACCAAAGGCATAAAATGCTCAGGAATATAAATAGCCCAATGGGGTTTTAGTCTTTTTGTTAAAAAAAAGAGCTATTGGTTGTTTTTTTGTGGGTGATCAACTTGGGATGTTGGAAGCTCATTTGCAAAAGTGAGGCGAGATGGGGGTTCTGCCTCTCCTGCCCGGGCTTTGTCTCCAGCCCTGGACAGGAGCTTTTGTCCGGCTTCGCAGTTAGTGGGCTTTTCAGAGCTGCGTGAACCCCAGCTCAGCAGCAGGCTGCTAGTCAGCAGCAGGTGTGAACAACATAAAACAGGATTAACACTGAACCAGAGTGTGTACTAAAAACAGAACCCCCGCCTTGCTTTTCCAAAGAGCACCGGACGGGAAGATAGAAGCCACTCGGCCTGTGTACTCCCTGTTTACAAAACACTGAGCAACAGGGCGTGTGAGGGAACACGTTCCCCTTCTCTCTTTTCCTCTGCTATAAACTATAAACTCGAAATTTAGGCAGAAAATCCTTCCGGAATTTGGGGAAGGGGTAAAACAGAAATTGCCTGGATAATTCTTAATCTAGGATGACATGTTACTAATGCCAAGGTACTATCCTTGTGTGCAAATTAAAGTTGCTAGTCACTTGGTGTGCTGTATTTCCGACATCTAAAATACATTACAATATTGTATATTAATGTACGTCATCGGTTGGTTTAGTCTCAGATTTGTTTTGTTAATTTATGTGACTTAATTTACATTCTCACCTAAATGGGTGAGCACAAATAAATACAATCAATAATTTTATTAGCTATTGTACATCTCCCTTTGCCTGATTTTTTCTTAAATCATTACTACCTAATTATGAATAAGAAAGCGGACCAAAAAAATATAGCTGATATAGAGTCCTGCCGAGTAGAGCAAAAGGGGCATTGCATTGAGTTTATAGCACTTCTGGGTTGGGGGTTTAGCTCAGTGGTTAGAGTGCTTGCCTAGCAAGCTCAAGGCCCTGGGTTCGATCCCCGGCACCAGAAAAAAAAAAAAAATTATGGCACTTGAATGACTATTTTTTGTCTATGCAAGAGAAAGGTGGTATTTAAGAGTGTTTGCCTTTTAACTATAATACATCTAGTATGTACTATATATTAGATTAAACTTTGGATATCTCTTCTTTATTAGCCTCAGACTAGTATTTTGAAACTTTGGAACTTGGTCACATCCAGGAGAGGTCTGAAATAAATAACCATTCAGGTGGAGAAATTGTATTTTATGTACACACAGACACGCACACATATACACACATGCACACATATTAATTCAACACTTGTGAATGCAGTTTTTTGCATATATATATATATTTCACTGATTTTTAATACTCCAAAAATAAGTTCAAATACACGTTTATCTAAGATGAATCTGTTCAGGAATAGCATACGTACTAAAAAAATACTTTTGAAATGTCAAAGATCAAAATATTAATTATCACTCTTTCAGCAATATCTTGGTAATACACATTACCTTTGTTACCTTTTATATCCAAGGCTAAAATTGTAATTACTCATTTCTTTAGTCTTTCCTGATACTTACTTTTTATTTTTCCCTTTACACATTTGTGTGTGCGTGTGTGTGTGTGTGTGTGTGTGTGTGTGTGTCTGTGAGATTTTGCTACTAATTTTATTTTGGAATTAATATTGTCTGACAGTTTAATTGTGGAAGTTTTAACACATGCTGATACACCAAGAATATCCAAGTCATTATGAACTATATAAATCCTAAAAATTATATTTTAATTTCATAGTTACTATCTTTAAAAGTTAATTTCATGCTGTTTGCCTTCCGGTGTCTTTCTCCCTAAGAAATGCCCCTTCCCTTCTGTTTCGTCTTTTTAAGTACCTCTGTTACGTGCGTTAAGTAGGTTGTAGGCTCCTGCTTAATGATAGTTAATGAAATCAGGTTTAGAAGATCCCAGTTTAAAATGGATTTCTGAAGTATATTCTTTATACCCAGCTCTCTGGTGTCACATTTACTGCTTATGGTCACTTCTCAGCTCACACCAGTGAGGTCGTATGTGTGTCCTCTGCAGTTCCTTTGGTCATCCAAGCCTCACTTTAATGCTGTGTCCTGCGTTTTCCTGATCATTCATTCAAAAACACGCGTGCATGCAGGTGCCGTTGTAGGCACCCAGACCCTGAACGAAACGATAAAAGTTTAGGATGAATGTGAAAATGCACAAAACATTTCTGAATTTTAGGTAGTGTTATTTTTAGCAAAACTTTGTTTTTCAGTTTCTTTTTTTTTTGTTAGCATGTGGTTTGCGATATAAAATGATTACTCTCATCCCGGGGAATAGGTACGTAGAAACTTACGCAAGGCGAAGTGTCCGCGCTGCCGGCCTGGCTCCGGCTGTGTAGACCTGCTGTGGTCCTGCCAATGTGGATCCCCCGTAGCCCAAGGCTGGGCTGGGGCCTCGGAACTCAGGTCCAGTCTGGTCTCTGTACCTTCTCCTAAAAGGTGGGCGGGACTCTCTCTCTTCCTGAGATTTCGAGATTTGAAGACTTGATCATCAGAATTGCCTTTAATTCTTAAAATGCCCCAAATTCTTTGTGTGTTTTTTAAAAAATAGAAATGAAAGTGAAAAAATGCTTTAGAAGATCTTGTAAGAAAACATTATTTCTACAGTTTGAGGAATGCAAAGGGGATTTATTTATTTGAAATGGAAAAGGTATATGTTGTTTAACTTTGTGGGAAAGGTTTAAATTAGTAAACTCATTTTAGTCAAAATAAATGGTTACTGAAGGTTTTTTGTTGTTTTGTTTTGGTGGGATGGTTTTTGTTTTTGCCCTGTCTTGTCTGGTTTTGTTGTTGAGGCATAGTGCAGGGTGGCCTTGAACTTGTGGAGATCCTCCTGCCTCAGCCTCCTGCGGGCTAGAATTACAGGTGTGCTCCACCACGCCTAGCTGAAGGTAATTTTCCTAAGGAAACCTTTCCTCTACACTTGAGATGATCTCACAGTTATCTTTGTCCAGCCTTCCTGCACACTGCCCAGTAGAGTTCCCCAATGCCTGGGGTTTCAATTTGCCTGAGAATTTAAAGAATGAGTTCAAAGCAGTTTTCTTTCTCTTTGCCACCTCTCTGCAGTGAATGGGTTTTATTTAGGTGTTTTATGTGTTTGTTTTTTGAAGATACAGATTGCTTTGCTTCAGGTCGTTAAAATTACTGTCTTTCACATTTTTAGATGTTTATAGTTAGATGATTAGTGAAGTTAGGCAGTAAGATTTATACTGGCATCAGTTAAGTTTATAGAAGGATTAAAATCACAGTATCATGGTCCCAGTGCCAATCGGAATGTGCCAGGAGTATCTCAGGAGAGTTTTTGTCGAGTGTTTATGCTCAATTAAAATTGGTACCACGTGCTACCGAGTTCCTGTCTCACGGCAGCTTGGACTCCCAACGCTGCAAATTTCTAGCTGCAGCTGATATGCTATTGTGAGTGAGTGTGTGTGCGTGTGTGTGTGTGTGTGTGTGTGTGTGTGTGGTAGTGCTGTTGGATGTCGAACTTGGGAAGAGAAATGCCACACT
This sequence comes from Hystrix cristata, assembly GCA_004026905.1. Lineage (NCBI taxonomy): Eukaryota > Metazoa > Chordata > Mammalia > Rodentia > Hystricidae > Hystrix > Hystrix cristata. Next base: position 1,266 of record PVJO010022409.1, on the reverse strand, counting down.
TTTGGAAATGGTACTAGAAAAACAAGACACAAAATATCTCAACATGGGCTCAGCCAATATTTTCTGTAGCACCAAAAGGCTTTAAAAATATGTATTTTTGTCTTCTCCATCCAGGCAGGCAGAGGGCAGCTTGCCTTTCTGTAAGCGCTGCCACAACCCTTTGAAGAGATATTTTCTCTTCACTTGTGCATTTTGCAAAATATTTGTGAAAACACTTCTCTGTCCACCTCGTAGCCTTCTTGACCTTACCCACAGGACTCCCCGGAAGCCACCCCCCTCCTGAGCCCAGGTGCACTGTTCCAAACAGAAACCTCCGTCTCTCTGCGCAGTGCCTGCCCCATGGTCTGATACAAAGAAAACCCACTGGCGAGGCGCCGCCCATACGTCAGTGCTGGGGCTGGGCGGGCAGGGTGGCTGGTCTCTGAGGAGCACCCTAGCATGGCCTGTGCGGGTTTGCCAGAGCCCCGCTTCGCCCCACCCCCAAACGCGGGCCGCAGTGTTGGATGATGCTAATGTACCTGGAAGGGAGAGCAGCCCGTGCCCAGGCGGGAGCAGCAGACGGGGCGCCTTGCCATCTGCCCCACCTGCTGCATTCCGAGTCCATCTGGTGACTGCAGTAGCTCATGGTGGGCCCTCCTGAGCGACACACAGGCTAGAGCGGCAGTGTGAATTATTTAGGTAGTTGGTATAAATAAATAGAGGGAAAGGAGAGGAAGGAGGAAAGGGACCTGGCTCTCCCTGGCTCCTGGGCGCCTGGAACCTGAGTCCTGATGGCCGCCCTCTGCACGTGGACTGAGATGCCTGGATCAGGGCGCAGACTGCCCCCGTGGGTTTTTAAAGATGTAGGTAACCCACGTGTCAAACACAGCCAGCTTCCGGTAGGGAATCTTCCAGACCTTCAACGTAAGTGAAACTGATTAAATGTAGGCTTTTTTAGGCATTGATTTGGCAGAAGTACAGCAATTGTGTGCCCTTCTGGAAACTGGCTACCAGTGGTGTAGGGATGACATGTTTGACTTTTTAGTGAATTACAAGGTAGATCATTTTGGACTTCTACAAGATCTAAAAAAATCAAAAAAACATTTCTAAGTTCAATGTAGTCGGCTAGGATATCTTAGTTGGCTGCTGAGCACAAGAACAGGTACTGACTCAGCACACTCGCTAGTGTGTGCTCAGTAGCAAACAGAAGCTGTCAGAGCGCAGAAATCTGTGTGTGCCTTTGTGGGTTCGTGTCCAGATAGACACAGACAGGCATCAGCATCCCTG
>PVJO010022408.1:0-28102 GCA_004026905.1 Hystrix cristata | reverse complement strand
TCTTTGCTTTTTTTCCTGACTCAGGTTATCCTTGTAGTACTAAATAAACTGTCACATAGGCCCCAGTTTTGTCTCCTTAAAAGGTGGGTGTGAATTGTGCAGAAGTGGAGAATGATGTTTAGAGATCTCAAGTCTGACACAGTTTTGAGGATATTCATACCTACTGACTCATGCACCCATTTAGCGTGCACACAACGTCGTTGCAAATGAGGACGGTGCAATGCTGGAGTAACACGGTTTCAATGAAGCTTTAAAAGCATCACACAGAGCGCTGTCAATAGGCCCAATGCAGGTTGGAGCAGGGGTTGGCCAGGTGGAAGCAAAGCAGCAAGTTCGGTTGGTGCGATAACCCAACAGACAAGTGTTGCACCTCAGGCCAGCTTGGTTGAGCAGTGGTGATGCTTTGAAAAGGCGCTGGACGACAAGGTTAGCAGAAGGGTCTGCAGCATCTGCTTTCCAGCAGGTGGCATCTTGTCTGAGTCCCTTTCCCATCACTGGGACACAGCACCCCAAACCTACAACTAAAAGGAGGATAGTTTACTTGGGCTCACAGTTTCAGAGGATACAGTCCATAGTCATCAGGCTCCAAAGCAGAAAGCACACAGTGGACGGAAAGCTGTTCATCCCACGGCAGCCAGGAAACCAGGAGCCAAGAGAGGAGCACTGGAGGGAGCTAGGCAGCTCCAGTTCATGCGCCCAGTGACCACCTCCAACAACAACAGCACCTTCGGCTGCCATCTCACCAGAGAGAGGACTAATCCGCTGAAGAGTATAGTGCCCCAATCACCTCGCAAACACATGAGACTTCTGGGACCTTCTAGTTCTAAACACACATGCCCTTTCTAATCCTCCCGGTAGCTGTGGTAGAATAGGAAGTCAGCAGGCTGAGAGTCGAAGGGCCCGGAGCCAAGTTCAAGCTCAGCACTCTTCCTCAGCATCTCCAATGTTCAGATACTTCTTAGGTAAAATTTAAAAGATAATTCCTATGCCATAGAGCTGTTTGTGAACCAAATAAGATTATAAACAAGTGCTTTAAGCCCCATTTTATACATAATAAACAATGAATAATATTTATTAAGTAGTTGGCATGCATCAGGCAGTGTACAAGTACTTTACATATATTAAAAACTCCTCAAGGAAATTTCTGCAATTATCTCCTATTTTATTCATGAAGAAGCCAAAGCTTCAAGATTTTTAATTAACTTGTCCAAGATCCTATAAATTGTATATGGCATAAGCACCTACATATAACACCCTGTACACGGTATCCATGCATAAGAAGGCAGTCCCCAAATATACTACGAAGATTTTCTTCCACAATGAGTATTTCTCAAAATTTCTGTACGGCATTCACAATATTCTGGGCTAAATTTAAATAGCTGCCAACAAAGGAAACTTTGGGCTTCTGATCTTGGGTAGATAAAGCACTCAATAGTGTTTTGTTTTTTCTGTGTGTAGAAGGAAAAGCTTGAGAAGAACAGTAAGGGATAATTGTGGTAAATTTAGAATGTGTATATATTCTATATATATATTTCTATATCTATATTCTATATATATATCTATGTTCCATATATTCTCTCTATATATATTGTTGTATCTCTTTAGATGCTATGTGTGCATTTATGCAAACATACATATAGTATGTATAGTATGTATATACACACATATAGTATGTATACACATATAGTATGTATATAGTATGTATATATACATGTATATACATATAGTATGTAGATACACACAGAGTTGTGTGCATCTAAATGCCGTGTGTGCATTTACGCAAACATACACATAGTGTGTATATATCCACATAGTCATATGTATTTAGATGCTACATGCTACAGAGCAATCGAGGGGTAGAGCAGAAGGTGAGGCACAATGAAGGACTCAGAGTGCGAAATGCAATTTGAGTGAAGTGGCGGCTGGGGATTTGAAAAGGAACTCAGATACCAAGTCCCAGGCACTCTGTATTTTTATTAGCAATGTTGACACAAGTACAATCTCAGGAAAACATGTGGGCTGATCATAAATTTCTGCATAAATATGCTAACTATCTCTAAGTATCAGCAAGTTGAAAACACGGCATGTAACCTCCTAGTTAATAAGAAACATATGAGTATAGCACGTAGCTTCTTGGTTAATGAGAAACTTGCTTTCAACACAGCCTGCAAAAAGCCAGTAACTCCTGGAACAGTACGCGGAAGAGTCCTTTGTGTGCGGGATCCTCCTCTTCAAGTGACCTGTGTGCCGAGTCAGCCGGGCATACGCTTCATGGGATCATGCTTCTATACAGCCTGATCTCCAACAGCTATGTGTGTATTTATGTATATATACATATAAATACCTAATCAAGCCATGTTTTTACTTCACTTCTTGCATTTATTCATAATTTATAGCATATTTATGTGTAAAAATATCACATTTAACTGAACAATTTAATTCCTTTCAAGAAAAGTTACTTCTTTTTAACTTGAGGATAAACATTTTCTCTCTTCTCACCAAGTAAATTAAAGCTTTACTTGAGACAAGTATATTTCACATCAGTGGCCATTATCTTAAACTATGTGTGTGTCCTCATAGTGTACCAAAAATGGGGAAATACGGATAAACAGAAGAAAACAAAATACCTCTAGACTCGACAGAAACACTCAATTTAACAAAAAACAAATAATACTAATAAAGAAACTAATATACTAATAAAGAGCATGATGAATCGAAAAGACATTATGATTTCATTATTTTTGTCACTGAAAATATTATAAGCGCTGCATGAATTATATATATTTCACATGCAAATTTACAAGGAAAATGAAATCGGAACTTGAGATCACTTTTGGACATTTTATAATATGGAAAAACATAGTTTTTATAATAAGGAGAATTTGTTCCCTTACGGGATCCCTCGCCCTTGGTTGGGGTGGAACTGTGACTTTCAAAAGTGAGAAGATGTTTGGGGTTGTGTGAATGTGGCGATGTGACTGAGTTACATAAATCAGCAGTACAGGTCTTGATGTAACTGCTCTTTCTCTCCCTTGCTTGCTAGCAGGAGGAAAAAACAAAAAAGGAAGAAAGATTTATTAGCCTTCATCTTTCTCTATATTTTGAAGGTGGATGCCGCTGGCAGTTGTCATTGTACATTCACGTGACAGGTGCCATGTGAGTACCCGTGGAGGAGCCTCCCTCTGGGCAGGTCCCGTGTCTCTGACTGCACTCACACACAGGTCTGTCCGTGCACAAGCAGGGGACCCGTGAGCAGGGACACTCCTGAGAAACTGCCCCTGGCCAGGATCAGACATATAGAGGGATGGGGGTGTCTTCTTCTTCCAGTTCTGCTGGACAAACAAAACTCTCAGGAAATCCCACCAAGGAACACTGAAGAAGCCTAAAAGAAATCCATATCCTACCTTCCTGTTTTAATGTTTTCCCCCAAAATACATATCTTTTGGAATCAGAATATTTCTTAAATACCACAGACTAGTAGGTTCAATCATCCCAGTTTATCCCATGTGCTATTTGTTACAGAATTATTCTGCACTCCCATTCAAATAAAACTTAGAAAGTTTCTCATAACTTCTGGGTCAATATTATCATTTGGATGCATCATCTTTTCCCTCAGATTTCTAGTGGAATCATTAAAAGATACACTATACATGAAACTTTTTACCAGACAAAGGTATGCGTACCACACCAAGCAAACAAGTACTGGCAAAGAGAGGAGAGTTCAACCATGCGATGGAACTGAAAGAGTCATTGTTAGAGAAGACTGCCTACCAGGGCGAACCCAGACAGTGCTGAGCTGGGGAAGGGCAGGACTAAGGAGAAGGTGGGCTAATCAGATAAACGATTCAATTCCCTGGATCCCTCTAGGTAGGCCACTGTCAGTGTAGGGAATACAACACGGATGCCACCAGAGGTCTCCATCTCAGCTGATTCTTGACAACACTCTTGTGGTGGACAAGCTGTTACACTCACAGCCCTCATTTTCCTGTGCTGGTGCCCTTGTGTGCCCTCCCCTTGGACAGGGAGGGACCTGTGATTTGCTAACACGATGCAATGCCTGTGATGACGTGATGATGTCACATAAGGGTCCAGTGCATGTTGTTCTGGAATTGCTCCCTTTCTATTACTGCCTGAGAGGGGCAAGTAGCCAGATCAGGGAACCCCAGAAGCCAAAGAACTGCAGGTGACCTCTAGGAGCTCAGAGTGACCTCCAGCTCACAACTGGGGGAAGCTGAGAATCTCAGTTCTGCTGTCTGTGGGAACCCAGAGCTGCCCACAACCACAGAGCAAGAGACATTGTTCCTTCCCCAGTCAAGCCTCCAGATAAGACCTCTGACCTGACCTGCAATTTGACTGCACCCTGGCGAAATGCAAACACAAGACCCAACTAGGTCACGGCTGAGCTCATTATCTACAGAAAGCACAAGATAACAGATTTTTTTTTTTTTAAAACTACTAACTTCATGGCAGTATTGGTGCCCAGCAGTAGGTAATAAATTCAACACAGGACCAAATGAGGAGTGAAAGAGCCCCTGAAGGTGAGTACTCACAAAGGCAAATGGATGAGAGAAAAGCCCCCCGTTCTCTGGTTGCAGCTTAAGAAGAAAGTTATGAGAAAGAAGTTTTTAAGCACTGAAGCAAACGTGTCGGCAGCCACAGCCTCTATCCACAGCCCAATCAACTTATGATTGGAGAAACTCCTACATAAGTGAACACCCAACTTCTCTTTCTGATGCCATGTGATCCTAAAAGATACGATAGGAACATTCCCACAACTAGCAGCAGTCCCTCCATTTGCAATGGCAGGAAAACCCAGACCCTATTTTTAAAAGAATCAAATAAAAGCATACTGTAATACTGTGCAAGTAGCTAAGAGTCCAGTCCGTAATTTTATGGTTCAGCTCACTCTGAAAGGACACTAAAGAGGAAAACAACTTCAGAAAGTGGTTAATTTTAATGTCAACAGGATTAACAGAACAGGATGAAACTAGTTTAGACATTCATAATGAATGAACAGTTTGAGATTTGACAGGTATCATAGAAAAGAAACACAACTGAGCAATTAAAAACCACCCATGATGTAGAAATTACACAAAGATTTATTTAGCATACATTGGCAAATTTAAAAGCAATCTGTATCTGTTTCTCTGAATAAGAAGATTCTAGAAATGTACGTGCTGATGTTAGACCATGCTTTTCTCTGAAGTAGATTTTTTTCCTTTAACTTTTAAATGTGTATCATATTGTAAGATATGTATGACTATTTTTCTCAGCAGGTTTCTAACTCCCTGAATTTTCTTGAATTTGCACACTGTCTTAGTTACTTCTCTCGTTGCTGGGGCAAAAATACCAGACGCCCAAAGTTAAAGGAGGAAAACTTCATTTCACCTCCCAGTGTGTGGAGGTTCCAGTTCGCAGTCGGCTGGCTCCCAGGCAGGGTGGCAGGCGTCACAGAGAAGTTTGTGGCACAGAGAGTAGAAGTCAGTGAGCAGCAAGCCACAGAAACAGCAGCAGCCAGCTCTCCCTCTCTCCCTTTATATCCCGTCGGGCTGTGAGACTACTGGCTGCTGCCACCCGTGCCCGGAGTGGGGCTTTCATTGTGCACCCCTGTAACCTCAGCGCCACACCCTCAATCCACATTCACACACCTCAATCCAGCCACCTTCGAACTCCTCACGTTTGACTGCATGAGGCTCTGGGGGGACATCTAGATACGAGCCATAACACTCACTCTAAAATTTGTATCTTTGCTGCATAGTTTCCATGCATTTTGAAAATATCTATAATCATGTATAATATAAAAGTTTATTGCCCCTAAAATTCTCTTCTGTCGTCCTTTTGTTGTCAACTTGCCCCACACCTTCAAACCATGGCAACTGCCTGTTTCCATTCCAATCATTTGTATTTGGCTGAGTGTCATAAATATGCCAGTATAACTGGACGACTTTAACTTAGTAAAATGCCTTTACATTTCATTCACATCATTCTATGAATATGGCTGTGGCATTTTCATGGTTGAGTAGTGGTCTACTGAACAGATGTACCAATGTTTGTTTATGTGTCCTTCTGACATAGGGCATCTGGGTTTATATAAATCGTGTAATGCTGCAGTAATAAGTTACCACAGACTTAATGGTTTGAAACAAATGCATTATCTTCAGTTTCCAGAGAACAGAGGTCTTAAATGGGTCTCACCAGGCTAAGCTGAGGTGAAGCGCTCCTCTCTGGAGTCTCCAGGAGGGAACCCATTTCCTTGCCCATCCCACCTTCTGGAGGTCACTGCACACCTTGGCTGGTGGCCCTGTTCTTCTGTCTTTAAATCATTTGTGTCAGGCTGTCCTTCTCACACTGCCACCGCTCTGATTCTTCCTTCCAATTCGTCCTCCACTTTTAAGGACCTTTGGGATTAGGTCAAATTAGCTTGGCAAATACAGAATAGTTTCACCATTTGAAGGTCTCCTATTAGTATCATTAATTCCATATACAATTTTATTTGCCCTTTTCCATGGAAACCTCCATATCAAAAGGTGCCAGAGATTAAGTTATAGACATCCTTAGGAGGTCATTATTTTGCCCAGTACAGAACTCTTTCCAGTTTTTGGTGATTATAAATAAAGTTACATTCCAATTTCAGTACTTACTTGGGGAAGTACCTGCTGTAGAGGTGGCATCACTGGGCTGTATGATAAGTGCTTGCTTAATTTAAAAAGAAATAACCACCAATTCTTGCAAAATGGCTGTCTCACCTCATTGTTCAGTAAGTTCACAGGAGAGTTGTTGTATTCCAGGCTGCCTTTGATAGTGTCAGTCATCTATGCCTAATTACAGAACTTTAGTTTTTCACCTGCCATTCCTATTTCCTTCAAACCATTCTCTTGCCAACATGTAGGATGATCTGAAGGTAACATTCACCGTGTGTGCCACTTAACCTTAATTGTTAACCTAACTGGATTAAAAGAATGCTAGAGAGCTACTTGGATCACAGGAGTGCTGGGCTCACCACTGCATCCGTCTGCTGATGTTCGTGACTGAATGCGCTGTTGGAAGCGGTGTCCTGCTGGAGTAGGTGGCTCGTGTGTGGAGGGCGCATCTCTCGCTGGCACTCTTCCCGGTGTTCTGCCTCCCAACTGCCATGGGGCGAGCACCTTCGCTTTTCATGCCCTTCTGCCATGATGTCCTGATTTGGAGCTAGTCAACCGTGCAGCTTAGGAAACTGCGAGCCAAGTTAAACCTCTCCTCCTTTGGATTCTGGGTCTCAGCTATTTCGTTCCAGTAACGGGAGAGCTGACTAAGACACCTTGCTGACCCTGGCTTAGAATCAGGACTTTGTCTGCCCCAACTGGCTTCACAATCACTCATATAGCTTGTCACAGAACGTTTGTTCTTGCCTTTGTTTGTATCTCTTACCTCAATTGCTATCATAAGCCCACAGGCTGGAGCAAACCGAGATACATGCTCCAAATTCTTTTGTGCCTCCAAACGCACAATTTTCTCTGTGCACACATTTCCTGGCTTTTGACTGCCTAATTCTGTTATCACCTTTGAGACTTTGGTCAGACTCTCAGAAGCCTTTCATAAACATAGCAAACTAAGTTATGTCTGATGACTGGCATCAATTCTCTCAGAGGACCCCGGATTCACCTCCACTATAACTGTAGCCTCCAGCCCCATCCTCACTTAACGTCTCATTCGCAGAAAGAAAATCTAGCAACTTTATTAATGTCTGTGCTCAAAAAATCCCCCAAACGCAGAAGTTTTACCTGAATAAGAGCAGCCTCCCTTTCCTCACTCTGCTCTGACTCTGCTTTATCTTATGATAACACTCATATCAAGTTTAGAGTTTATTTAATTATTTATCCATTTCTAAATCACTTTTGTGTGCTCTATAAACACCATCTGACTGAGGTCTCTGCCTGTGTCGTTTACTGCTCTGTCCTCCTTGATTTGAGAGGCACCTTCCATAAAACATGCACTCAGTCAATAGATGGAGAACAGGTAAATAAGACTGAAATTTGAATCTTTATTTGTGACTGTCTGGGAACACAAATTGATTCCCGTTTATAACTCAGAAGGGATATTTTTTCAGAGCCCTTTTCCTATGTGCAGCGTCTTGCACAATTCAGCTTTCTCTGGCACTCTCTGAGACTCCTCCTGCCCTCTTCCAGTCTTGTCTTTTTTGCACTGGTCCCTTCCACATTTCTTCCTATAATCAACTCTCTTTCTATACGTTCTCTTTTTTTTGTATACGTTATGTATAGAAATATGACAAGAAGGAGAATTTTTTTAAAGGAGAGGGAAGGCAGCAATGTGAGAAAAACAGAGCAAAACAAAAAGTTTCTCAAAGCAGGAAAGGTGGAGAGGAGAAAGAATGAGGATATCGGTGACTATGAAATTTAGATTGGCACATTGCAATGGAATCCATGCTTTACCGATCTTTGCTGTGAGTTCTCTAAATGCAGAATTCGGCCATCATTGTATTTCTGGATTTTAGTGCAACAGTATAAGCTAAAAGCCAGTTAACATATTACTAGGTAAAGATCATCGTCTCGGTTTGGACACATCCTCAAAACAGGCATGATAGGAATCCCTCAGATAAAGTTACCAGATGAACTTTGACATGAGATAATGTAATAGACGAGAACGGGAATAAATATCAGTTAGCAAGAGGTAACAAAAGAACAAACAGAAAATCTGTATAAGGGAGAATTTCAGTTAATCCAGCCAATGAAATCATCTGATCCACAGTACGAAGCATGTACTTTAAATCATATATGCTTGAAACAAAACGGATGAATCAAAAAATTGTAAACAATAAGACTGTTAAAAACAAGAAATCATCAGAAGTTTTGAGAAATCAACAAATAAAAACATAAAAGATATACCAATGAAGCATTAAATGTCAGACTTGATGCAGATAGGGAGAAATTTAGTAAGCAGAAGACAAAAATAACAATGAAATTATCTCAGACCTCAGCACAGACTAAAGAGAAAAATGAAAGGGAAGTAAACAGCCATGTAAGACAGAAAACAAGATCCAAAATAACTGAATCTACATAAAAGAGAAGGAATGAAGTAAACTCAATCTACAGAAGATATTGGCTAAGGATCCTCCAAAACAGTGAAATACGTGTTCAGTGTTTTAAATTCACACAAGCAGAAGCATAAATAAAAGATTTTCATGCTTAGAAATGACTTAGTACAAGTACAGGCAAAGAAGAAGAAATATTTTCTAAAAGTCACCAAAATGAAAGATAAATAACTTACAAAGAAATAACATATAAATTAACTGCATATTGATAAGCAGAACAAATTGTAAAACGTGGATGTTAAGGTAAATAAACATTTTTATAAACAAATGTAGCAATATCTAATTGAAGGCAGATTTAAGTAGAAAATAGAATATTAACAACACTGGAATCCAGTGTTTCAACCTAGGTCTATATTACCAAGATCGTATTTTTTTCATGAGAAAATAATCCTTAATGATTAATTTTCAATTTTTTTAACCATGCAAGTCTACAGTCGAGAAGTAAACACAAAAGAATATAAATATAATCTTTTACTTTGAAAATGATGGAGAACAAAAATTCAATGAAGTGGTAATCAATTCCATAACAAACACGAATTTTTTGAACTACAGAAATATAGTTCAAAATGGAAGGCATAAAATATGGAACTAATCAAAATAAATATGATTGTACTAAAATTGATGTTTGAATAATGCAGTAGAGATCTACTTTTTGTACCAAAAAGTTCTCAGTTTTATAAGAGATAGTTATCACATATGGATACACAAGTGTTCAAAAATAATGTAATGTAGGTATACCAGACAAACGTTAATCAGAAAAAGCTAATGGTGCTATATTAATTTCAGAACATATAAATTTAAGGTGCAGTTATTATTAAAGACAAGATTCTATAAGATTATGAAAGTGTGTTTCATCATTGCATAATAACAGTTCCAATATTTCAGTTATAACAGATACTCAGGATAAAAATTTGGCAGAATTGCAAGCAGATAAATGTCATGTGCAACTGCTACTTTTAGATATTTCCTATTTAGTAGTAGATGAAGTGAAAATATTAATAAAGAATTTGGAAACGATTTTAACGTGATGAATATTAGAGCGTACCCTTGATCCAAATAAGACAACCCACATTTTTGTGTAGCCTGCATGAAACATTTATGAAAATTGATCACATTCTGAGACAGAATGCTGGCAATATTAAACATGCTAAAGTGTCTGTATCACAATTTTTGTTTGTTTGGTTTGGGTTGGGGTTTGGGGGGGATTTTTGGTGCTGGGGATTGAACTTGGGGCCTTTTGCTTGCTAGGCAAGCACTCTACTACTTGAGCTAAATGCCCAGTCTGTATCACATTTTTGAGCAAAATAAATTCAGAAAGAAAAATCTAAAAGTCTTTAAATTTGGAAATGTTTTGGATTTTTTTATTAGTACAGGCTTGCTGTACATGAACTTTACATTCATCTAGAAGAGTGGGAATGTGTACAGAATACAGCTTGTTTCTTTTTTTAATCTCCTTTCCCTTTTCACCCGCCTCCCTCTCTCTGCTTCTAAATTTGGAAATTTTAAAGGCCCTCTGAATATACATAATTATAAGAAAAAACTGAAAAAAAATATTAGCTATTTAATATAATAAAATTGAGGAAAATAGCCCAAACAGTACTCACAAAATTTTGTGATTTACATGCTCATAGCCAAAGAGAGTAAAAGTAATAATTAGTGAGGAAGGATTCAAAATTAAAAGGAAGAAATACTAAATGAACTACAAAAAAATATAGTAAAGATAATAATATAATTACTAATTTTGAAATGGACATTCATTTCAAAGTGTCAACAAACCTAAAAGATAATATAGTGGGAAGTATGAAAAATGGACAAATCTCTGACAAAATTAATTTTAAGAAGAAAAAACAATCTCTAAGTATTTTCATAAAGATAGAGCAAACCAAATATCAAAATTTTGCGAGAAGATTTTTTTTGAAAAATGATGAAATGATTGCTCTTTGCTCAACTCTTGATATCTATTGAATTATTGAAGTCATTTTGTACTGACAAATGTGCATTCCTGTAATAAACTCTAAAGAATCATAATGAATTAACATTTGCCTTTCCCTAGTGGTTACCTAACAAACAAATACAGAGGGACTGACTTCACACACCATTCAAACTTCAAATCCATGCTGATTAATATTTAAATGTTAGGGGACATAACTGCACTACTTTCAAATCCGGAGCAATGTCTTTGGGATCAAAGAATGTAGACCATCTTCTAAGGTATACAGCAGACCATAAAGGAAAAGTCTGGTACATCTGCTGCATTAAAATTAATTTGTTTATTTACAAAAATGAAGGGAATTAGATTTTATGATGTGATGTTGAAAAAAGAGCAAAACATTGAACACACCATTCCTTTGATGATATCAGGAAGACTTCTGAGTCAAAGAAAAGTAAACACCATTACATAAAAACCAGACAAGGCAAAGGCATGGGAATGTCAAAGAAGACCCACAAAGGCCTTTAAATAGATTAAAAGATGCTTATTATGATTAATAATTAGGATAATTCAATTTCAATCTAGATTGAGTTCTATTTCCCCTACTCATATTGACCCAAATTTCTGATATCAATATTAAGTGTTGACTAGAATGTGACATAACAATTTCCTTTCTCTGGCAATCTGGACGACAGTTTGCTATTAACTAGTAAATTTCAATGTGTACAAACTATGACATGGTAATTACAGTATTACATGTAAGCCCCAAAGAAATTCTTCCACATGGGACACACATGCAAGACCATAAGTAGAGTCATTGTTTGTAATAGCAAGAATCAAAAAAGAACAAAAATAGAACCCCCTTAATATCCCTTAAAATAAAATGAAGAAATTGAATAGTACAAAACTCAATGAGGATATATGTACTATAGCTGCATGTACTGATATGTGTATCCGAGATATACTTTGAGAAAAAGGAGCAACTAACAGAGAACTATATACAATATAATTTCATATGTAAATTCCAAAAAAAGGCAAAACTAATCAATGCACTTTAGGATGTTAAACAAACTCTACAGGGCATAATTGAGGAATCTCACTGCAATCTAAAACAAAAATACATATTATGTACTATATTGCTTTATACATTATATTACTACCTAAAGACAATATTTTTTTAAAAAATATTATTTGTAGTCTATAATTCCTGTTAAACAGCAAGTTCTAAGTAAATAGGCATTTTTACCTGTTTTCTTCTACACTGTATTTTAAATGCCTAAATAGTGCCTGGTACAATAAATCTAGGCTGAATGAACGACTGGATGAAACATAAGCTCAGTGAATAGACACATACTTTTGTTAAGATTTCATATTTTTTCATATAATTTAATCACACATAATTTAAGTAATTATTTACTTATTTATGGTTTTGGTGCTGGGGATCGAACTCAGGGCCTTGTGTTTGCGAACCAGACACTCTGACCACTGAGCTAAATCCTCAGCCCTATTTATATTTAATTTAAATGATCAATGGAAAATTATAACTTAACCCTTGAAAAAGACATTGACAATAGCAAGCTAAGTTGTCTTAGAATAAATTGGGAATGCTCAGAAATTTGAAGCATGATAAAAGATACCATAAAGGATGTGTGTGAGGTACTGGGTGGAATATAAAAGAATCGTGTAAATTTATGATGAGCTTAGGCTATTGTCCTCTTACAACTCCACCAATAATTTATGTAAAACCATGTGACTACACTCTCTCAAATATTTGGAAAAGCCAGTTATTTCTTGTTTTTCTTTTAACAGAGGAAAAACTCAACATCAGTTATCATTTTAAACTGAAAAGCCATAATAAAAATTGTTCCTATTACTTCAAGAATGGAAGTGTGAGGCGTTCATAGGTGAATAGCTACACTCTGAGACCATAATGTTAAGTGAAATAAATCAGATCCAGAAGCTTAAATATCACATGGTTCTCTCATATGAGAAACTCAAAGTATAAATAGAGAACAAAGTGAAAGATAGACAATAGTAAGTAGGGAGAAGTTTTTCAAATAGGAAGGGGAATAAGAGATGGAAGGATAGGAAGGGAAGGGAGGGAGGGAAAGTGGATGGAATAAAACAGAATTGGAGAAAACAGCAGAAGGAGAAGCCTTCGTGAACAGGAAGGGGACCAAGGTTAGAAAAAGCAGGGAGGGATGGGAGAGGAAGGGGTGAAAACAAGAATTAAGATTGTTATGTCCAGGTACCAACTCCTGACTGGAAATGTAATCATTACGTATTGCAAAAGTGTACCGATAAAAAAAGAACAGAAGAACATCTTTTGTGATATCTCATAAAGTGCAATTTGAAAGCTGTTCCAAATCCCTGAAATCCATGCATTTCCAGATTTGTGAAAGAACAAATGGGAACAAATATTGCATTAAATTTCCAGGAGGAAATTCTATGTGATTCAGTTAAATTGTGCAAGCACCTACTGAGTTTCTATTATGTTTTGGGGCGCAAGGCTGACTATTGGGCATCATAGTTTCCCATTAAAGGAGAAAAGTCTCTGGCTGTGAAAGACTATATTTCTGACAAATTCAGATAGAGGATGACAATATTTTACATAAAACCCCCATTTCAAGAAGGAAAATTGTTTCACAAAGAATGATGCTGACCAAATTGCTGAATAACAGAATGAATAACCAAGTCAAGAGAATGGCAGTGACCAAAAAGAGATACGATCCCCACCTAACATAGCGGGTGAGATTTAAGAACATACAGTTGTAGCTGAGGGTGCAGCTCAGTTGATAAAGTGCTTCTACAGTGTGCATAAGACCCTGAGCTCAATCCCCAGTATGGTAAATAAAAAAGTAAATAAATGAATAAATTAGAAAGAATATATAGCAAAGCTTGACCTGGTGTCAAGTACAAATTCCCTCCACTCCCTGATAGATACCATTTCTTTTTTCACTAATGCCATCGTAAAACACTGTAGCTAGATCTTGAGATTAAATCATCACTTCTAGCAACAGTAGTAGAAGGGCCTGAAACTGATGAAGAAAATGTCTTTTGGAGTCACCGGGACAGTACTCAGCTGCTCACAACAGTACGTACCGTGGTGAGTCAGCCGGGTTCTTCCCTTAGAAACTCGGTGCCTTTTTGGGAATTGCTTGTGACTAAAGAAATCTGCTTCTCCCGTGTCATCCCCTCTTCCCAAAGCACCCTGCATGCCAGGCCAGGTCGGTGTAGGAGCCCAGAGCCTCGGGAGCCCCTCTACAGTGCCGCTAACTCCTAAGAGACGAGTTTCGGGCACCCCGTGGAGGTGGATGAGGGTTTTGACGATCGCAGGTCGACTTCTCCTTTCCCCAACCCTTCTGGCTTCCCTTCGACAGAAGCTGACCCCCAAAGCACTCCCTACTAAACACCCTGCACGCCGTCTGAGGGTCCGCTTCCTGGGAGCCCAGCCTGCATATGTAAAGATTCTTTCCCAAACGTGAAAAGACAGCTGTTGCGGGTGGTCATTATGACTTCTCTGGACGATCAGTGTCGCACTGGAGACACCTCGTGAGCCTTCATCTGCTGAGGCGACCATCTGAGTAGAACTACGCAGTGCAGCCCCGAGACAGCTGATGTTCGCGTCCCTGCCGGCTCCGCACCCACCAGCCTGCGCGCACCGGAAAAGAGGAAGTCACGGTCAGCATACAAGCCACAGGAGAAAGGACAGCTCTGAACCTGGCAAAGTCAGGTGCCTGGATATAAATCGGATGCAGGAGGGCCAACAGTTTTAGAAAGCTCTTGCTCCCCAAAAGATCCTCTCCGCTGTTTGCTCAGCGAGTGTATCAGAGGAATTAAACTGCCTACAACTTTGAAACCTTCGAGCAGGTACTGCCGGAAACTAGTGAGTCGAAATCGTAGTTGCCAGGGGAACGCCATCTGCTGCCACTTCTCTCACTGCTAATCCACAGAAAGACCCAAAAACCTGGTTTCTGAGCCAAGATCTTGGTGGTTTACAGGGCTCCTTGTGTGTAATTACAGGGCACCAACAGGGTGACACAAATTTCTGCTTTTCAACTGGTAGGACTTCAAAGAGTCTGATCTTTAAAAAAAAAGTATTTGAATTTCTGGGTTCTGTTTTAATGTGGTGAAAGGCTGAAGTCAATTAGGCTACTGAAATTATGAAACGGGCTGGATGTTTGACAGTACAAATAGTGGAAAAGAAACTGAAGAGACTGAAAGAAGGTTGTGTATAATGCTGGAGGTTATGTGTTACTACAGTCCCCCAAGTTATTACCTAACTAACACAAAGATTGTCTCGCTGTCTTATTAACCTCTGGCAAGTTGTGCCTGGTAGGGCATCTTACATCTTTTGGTCATGTGGGAGCATTCTGTCTTGATTCTCTCTTTTTCTGTAGAATTTTATTTCTATCTACATAGTCAAAGTTAAATAACCACAGTCCATAAAAGGACTACGAGAGTCTAGGAAAATTAGTTTATCTATATTTAAAATGACCTGGAATTAAACACATTACTGTTCCTCACATCACGTGAAGTTGCCCAGGTTTTTTAAAAGGCAGACATAGTGAATCAGCTTCCAGGAGAGATGGATATTGTGGGAATAACTAGTGAGGCAGCCTGCCACTGCAAAATGCAGTGCACAAAGGAATTTCAGTGCAACATCAGGGAATGAGTTAACACTGTGGACAATTAAAACTTTGTCTTATCTCACTTAGGGGTGAGGAAGTTGAGGTTTTTAATCCATGAGTTTCTGTCAGTCACTGGCCAAGTTTTATCCCCAAGAATCCTTGATACTCACAGTAATTTCTGCCCTCCTGAGCAAGGAAAGCAAAATTCTTTGGCCAGAGAAAGCTCTTAGGAAAAGGGATGCAGATGTTGTCAGCAGTATACCAAGAAACGGAAACATCAAGAGTACAATGGTGAAGGAACAGAGAACGTCTGATCCAGTGAGAGTTACAGTAACTTGACATCTTCCAAACTAGAAAGATTGAGCTTGCTGCTTAATTTTTGTCACAACAGGATTGAACTATAATTTACATACTACAGTGCAACCCATAGTGAATATACAGTGTATGTTATTTAGGTAAATTGAATGGTGACTCAAGCACAATCCACTTTTTGAATATTTTGATCACCCCACGAATAGCCATCCTATTTATTTTCAGTCAGTCCCCCGTTCCCATGACCAAGTCCACGCAACCACGGGCATATTTTCTGTAAGCATGGATTTTCTGATTCAGTACAGTTTATGTATAAATGGAACATACAATAGGTATATGCAAACAACTTCTTCCATTTAGCATAATATTATAGCTGTTCGTTCCTCTAACAAGAGTGTCTGCTAATTTTTATTACTTAATGCCATCCCACCGAATGGATATACAGTCCTTTGTTTATCCATTCACTAGATGATGGGTATTTGGCTGTTGTGACTAAAGCTGCCATGAATATTTATATCCAAGTTTATGTGCATATGTTTTCCTTTAAATTGGATGGATACAAAGGAGTGAAATCTTAGGGTGGTGTGGGATATTTACATGTAACACTTAAAGAATCTGTCATACCATTTTCCAAAATGGCTGTACTATTTTATATTTTTATCAGCCATGGATGAGGATTCCAGTTTCTCCATCTTCTCACCTACACCTGCCTTTTTAAAAAAAATTGTAGCCATATTAGTTTGTATGAAGTGGCAGCTTAATATTATCTTCACTAATGACTAATGATGTTGAACATCTTTTTTCCTTTGCTTTTATTTATGTAATTCTTAAAACATTTGATATTCTTAAATTACTAGTAGACATTTATCGATTTTCTCTAGTAAGTTTTCTGCAGCAGAATTTTCATTTTAGGTATTTGTCTTATTGATTTATAAATTATAAGAATGCATTATTGAATCAGAATAGAATCCCTTTATCAGATATGTGACCAAAAATATTGTTTTCCGGGTGGTGTCTTATTTTTTGTTTTTGTTTTGTTGTTTTCATTTACTTCATGGTATATTTTGAAACACACAAGATTTTAATATTGTAAGGCCAATTGTTCATTTTTTGCTTTCATGGCAGTGTCCCAGCCATGTCTCCTCACTGAGACACTATACTGGATGCCCACAAATTTAAGGAGAGTTTTATTTTGGCTAACAGTTTTTAGAGGGTTCAGTCCATAGTCAGCTGAGTCCAAGACAGGAGGGGCACGGTGGAAGGGTCTAATGAAGGAAAGTTACTTAATATCATGGTAGCCAGGATGCAGAAAGACAGGCAAGGAGCAAGGAAGGGAGATTTATACCCTTCAAGGTCACACACACAGTAACACACCTCTTCCAACCAGGACACATGCTGCTAAAAGTACATTCAACTGCTGACGTTATTAGACGGCAAATCCACTGAGGCATACAGTGCCCCCTATGACTCAATAACCTTCCCAAAGCTGCTATTCTGAGCAGGTGATTTTGGGAAGGCATTCTGGATTTGAACAATAATATTTATGATAAAAACTCCAAGACCAAAAGTCCCTCTGATATGCAAGGCATATTCTCAGCTGTGAGTCCCTATGAAAATCAAAGAGAAAGTTAACACATCCAACATACAATTGCACGGTGTAAACATTCCCATTCCAAAAGGAAGGAAATCAGGTCAAATTCAACATGGAAAATATTAAATCTCATTTATGACACCTGAGACAAAGTGTGGCAAATGTCCGCTCCAAACACGTTGAACAGCCCTGCCCCTACAGGACTACTGGCTGCAGGTCACAAGGCCTCTCTCTTGATGCGACTCTGCTCACTGCCTGCAACTGTCCTCAGCAAATATTCCGTGATCCTGACTTACCCAACATTCTGGGGTCAGTGTTGCATTTTTAGCTTCACTCTTACAGCTTCATAGTCCTCCCAGGGGCATATTGCCTGGCTTCCCAGGTCTTCCTCTGAAATCTGAGTGGAAATAGGCATGATCACATAACTCTTATATTCTGAACTGTTGTAAAACCAGCACCACATGGATGATACCAAGGTTTTTGGCTAGCTTGAGCAGTAGCCAGGACCCCTTGGATCATAGTTACAGTAGCCTTTGAATGACTAGATGGCTGAATGGTGTAAAGTGAGTCTTAGGAAACCAGTTCTCTAGGATGCCCTCCTCCAGCATGAATTTCAGAGGCTCTCTTCTCAAATGAACTGTTTATGCTTTTGCATATTTGAGCCTGCAAAGTGTAGGATCTTGCTGGTTTCTGAGATGCCCTTAAAGCCTATTTCTTATTGTCCTGGTGAAAGTATTTACCTTCTTTTTAATGATAACCTTCTCAGCAGCTATGTTCTCTTTTGCCATGGCTATGCAGGTTCTTCCTCTTTGATGACACTCCTTATTTTTCAAGTGGACATTTTGCTCCTGGTGCTCACTGCAAACCTGGCTAAAAGCAGACTGAAGTATCTATGCTACAGCTTGAACATTGGGCAGCCTTGAAATTTTCTCCAGGAGATTAGTCTGCTGCCCTCAATTTCATGCCTCCCCGACAATGTCCCAGGATGTGGGCAAAGTACAGACTAATTTTCTTTCAGAGCATAATACGCATGGCCTCTAGCCCAACTGCCAACAGGGTCCTTTTTCCCAACTGAAGCTTCCTGTGCCTGGCTTTTACTGTCTACATTTCTGTCTTCTGAGCTCTGATCAGAATCTCCCATCAAGCTTGCTTTATGGGACTCCAGTGTTTCTCTAGACAGCATCTCCAAACTCCTCACCTTAGCCAGTTCAAAAGGCTTCTGAATCACAAGATCAGGTATAGTCAGGACAACAACCCCTCTCTTCATACCAAAATCTGCCTTAGTCACTTTTCTTCTTGCTGGGACAAAATACTTGATACCCATAATTTAAAGGAGAAAATGTTTATTTTGGCTCTTGTTTACAGTCCCTGGTTGGCTGACTCCAATGCCAAAATGGCACAGTAGAGGGGTATAGTGGTGTAAAGCCGCTCACACATGGTGGCCATGAAACAGAATGAAGAGGAAGCCAGAGTGGGAGATACATCCTTCCAGTTCACACCCCTAGTGACCTGCCTCTAACCAGGGCCCTCCTCCTACTAGCATATTCAGCTATGGATTTATAAGTGGATTATTCCACTGATGAATATGGCACCCCCGTGATCCAGTCATCTTTCTAAAATCCTGCCTTGAAATACATGAGGATTTGGGGGAACATTGTAGATCTAAACCAGGCAGTAATTATAGTGTTGTGTTTTAGAAAGCTTTATCTACTGCATGGACATAGATGTGTTTTCCTATTTTCTTCTAAAAGTCATACAGGTATATATGCTGCATTAATCTTGTGGATTTTTTTTTTGAGTTAAGATTTTTGAAGTGGGAACCTAAATTCATTTTTTCATATGTAGATACCAAATTGTCTTGGAACTAAAAATTGAAATGGCTAATAAATAAAATAATAAACATTTAAATGGATAATTAAATAAAATAATAAAATAAATGGATATTTTATCTCATTGCATTACACTTTTGTTAGAAATTGATTGATCATACATGCAACAGTTTACTTTGGGATGCAAAATTCTATTCCCTTTGTTTACATTATCCATCCTTAGATCAGTGTCTTAGTTACTTTTCTCTCATTGCTGAGACAAAATACCAGACACCCAAAATTAGGGGAATAAAGGTTTATTTGGCTCACAGTTTGTAGAGGTTTCAGTCCACAGTCATCTGGGTCCGAGGCAGGGTGGCAGACAGGCAGAAGGCAGCAAGGTAGACAAGGGATGCAAGCAAGGGGGCTAACCAGCTTCTTCCTGTATCTATATATCTTATCTAGGCTGCTAGGAGTAGGGTGGTTCTAAACCAATCAGTGGATCAATTTAGTAATCACAGTCCCTTAATCCCAGCATCACACACTGTAGATCCAGCTACCTTTTACCACATGAGGCTTTGGGGGGACATCTAGACACAAACTACAACAATCAGTAACACACTCTTGTGATTGTTTTTGCTTTAAAGTGAGCTTGAAATCAAGAAGCCTACTCCAGAAAGGTATTCTTATTTTCAAGATTGTTTCCATTTGCCTGTGTCTTTAATCTGCTACATAAATTTGAGAATCACTTTTCTGATTGTAGGGGCAGAAACTCTGCTGGAATTTTTACAGAAATTGTCTTTTCTATGCAGCTACACATTGCTTTGGGGAGCTCACTGTGTTAGTGGCATTGAGTCTTGCATTCTAGGAACATCTCATATTTCTTCCTGTATTTGCATCAGAGTTTCTCCATATTGGCAATTTTAACATTTTGGATCAATAAAATTCATAGGGATATGTATGTATTCACCTTTATAATGTGGATGGTTTTAATCACCTCTGGACTAGTAATAAGCCCTTCCAATAATGAAAAATTATTTGCAAACTCTGTCAAATGTCACTGAGTGGGTAAAGTCACCCTGGCAGGGAAACACTGACCTACCTCTTCTTTAACTTCACTTAAGAATTGTTTTTGTTTTTGTTTTTGTTTAGATTTCAGTGCACAGGGCTTATACTTACTAAATTTTTCCCTAAGTATTTAATTTTATCTGATAGTGATATGAATAAAATTGTTCTCTAATTTCAGATTGTTCCTTGGTAGGAGACAAAATTACTTTTGCTTTTTCAATGTGGGACTTGATACTATATCCTGCAACCTTGCTGAACTATTTTCTTTGTTCTTGGAGTTTTGCTGTAGATTCCTTTACATTTTCTGCATATAAGATTATGATCTCTGTGATTAAAAACAGTTTTACTTCTTCTTTTCCAGTCTTCAGCCTTTTATGTATTTTTCTTATTTGACTCTGTTAGGGAAATTTTCCAGTTCGATATTCTATGGAAGGGATGAGGACCAGAAACTGTGACTCACTTTGGATTGTGGCCAGAAAGTGTTCAGTCTTCCACTA
The DNA here is from genome assembly GCA_004026905.1 of Hystrix cristata. Classification (NCBI taxonomy): domain Eukaryota; kingdom Metazoa; phylum Chordata; class Mammalia; order Rodentia; family Hystricidae; genus Hystrix; species Hystrix cristata. The sequence continues at coordinate 7,177 of PVJO010022408.1, read as the reverse complement.
TTAAGTATGTCAGTCTATACTTTTTAGCAAATGCTCATCAGTTTGAGGAAATTTCCTTCTGCTTTTAGTTTGTGGAGAGTATTTCGTTTTTTAATCATAAATGAGGCTTGATTTTCTCAAATGATTTTTTCTACATATATCAGAAATATCATTTTTCCTACCTTTGTTCTATTAATATATTTATTATATTAATTGATTTTTAAAAATTTAAGGCAAACTTGTATCCATGGGATAAATCAAATTTAGTCATGGTGTATAATCATTTTACCTCACTGATTTTCTTAATTTTTTATTTTATATTTCATTGATTTTTCCATTAGTCTTTATTATTCCCTCCATTTTCTTTTTATTCAGCTTGTTCTTCATTTTTTGCAGTCTTCGATGGAAGATTAGAATATTGGTTTGAGATCTTCTTATCTTTTAATATGGTTATTTATAACTCTAACCAATGTTTTAACTATGCAAGTTTTTATATGTTCTGATTTTGTTGTCACTCAAACCGAAATGTCCACTGATTTTCCTTCCTGAAGCTTCCCATGGGCCCACTTATTATTTAAAAGTGGGTTTACTTTTCTAATACTTGTGGATTTCTCAGCATTCAATTTAGTTACAAGTGAAATTCTGTTTGGAAACTTGAACGTACAGGAACTGTGTTTCATCCAACGTGGCTCTTGTAAAACCTGGTGAGTCCAATGTTTATAATGTATAAGATTATATCTCCCAAAATTAAATTCAGTCCTTCATTGTTTTCTGGTCACAGAACAACTGAAACAAAAGCAGCTATCATACTATAAACAGCAGCATTTGTTATATACCAGTCTCTTTGGTAGTTGCAATTCACCACTCATTACTTATTTGAAATATTCCACAGTAAGAGAAACAAGATTAAAAATACCATACACAAATGTAGTTCCACAGGCAACCAAATTTATCCCAGACTGTTGGTGCTATATCCTTTGTACACATGATAGGTAGCCCCGACGTGACAGACTTCCAGATCATAGAATGTGAAATGAGTTATTTAATTATTGATTAGTAGACTCGGAGTAAACTTTTGGTACAAAAAACACAAAATTCAGATTTTCATGACTTCACATTCTCTTTCTCTTTTTTCTTTTTTCCTTCTTTTCTACCATTTGATGTTTTGTGTTTGTCTCTATTTACAGTCTTTGGAAATTTTTTTGCTCTGTCTTTCCCTCACCATGTCTTCAGTGTGTCAGTCGGCCTTGATTTCTGTCTGTCAAATTTTCATGAAGGATTCAGGCCAAGTTCATAAAACGTTAAAATATTTTGGCAATAAAAGTTCTTTGAGGAAAATTGCTGTTGTCATATTTATCCTACTCCAAATATATAATGAAAATTGCAATTTTTATTTTTTGGGTGTGGATGACAGACATTCCTGAATTTCCAGACTCATGAGGGAAATGAGGTTACTTAGAAGTAATGGCCATCCAATGACTATAGAAGAAGAGGCCCCACCACTGTCACAGTGTTTCTGAAACGCCAGTGACTCGCCCAAAGCCCACATTTTCTTTTCATTTCTGTCTAGTTGGAATATTATATAGATTATATATTGCCTAATATTTTACATAAATAAATATGTTATATCTAAATTTACTCTAAGATAATCAAATTTGTCATGATAGTTATTTCGTACAAATGTGTGTCAAAATAAATAAGTATATTTACATATAAATAAATAGAACATCTATATATATGATATACATTTATATATGTACAAATAAATATATATTACTATATATTAATGTGTCCTTGAAAAGGCCATATGAATCTCTTCTGTATCACAAGTTGTTCTCATGTAATGCCATGTAAACCAATGTCCTGGGACATGTAAAAATTAATGGGCACGTCATGGAGAGATTAAAGGAAAGAAACGAATGAGTAATGAGCAGCACATAAGATGAAAATTTGTCAGGTAGAATTATAGATATGAAGGAACTTAGCTCCTTCCTCTTTGAAAATCACAGATTAATGGTCAAGAGATGGAAGTTTCTAAATTTTCAAGTTTTTTTTCAGATTTAAATATGTATGCGTGTGTGTGTGTGTGTGTGTGTGTGTGTGTATGTGTTTGCCTGATAAACTGCAATTGTAGACATTTATCTTATGGTTATATTGACACTTTGGACAAAGTTTTATATGTAAGAGGCTTAAGCACTAATATCTGCAAAGCAAAATAAACCAGAACAAACAAGAGGCAGAAAACTTGGCAGGGATAACCTAACTGCCCATCACCATCTATTTAATTATTGAATTATGAACCTGCGTAAGGGGATTTGATGCCAATGGTTAGGGAAAAACAAGGTAGCTCAGAATAAGCTATCTTAATTTTCAAAAACAATTTGCATAAAAGATGATGAGAAGAACAGTGGCTATAACACGCTTACTTTTGCAGAAATGCACCTACCCACAAACACAGCTACGTGTGTACATATTTACACACAGAATGTTTCCAAGGTGTTTGTAGTGTCTGTTCCAAGAGTCCCCTTCTATGAGTCAGTCACTTGAGGAATACTCCTTTTCCATATAACTTGCTTTAATACTTGGTTTCACACTTTGCTACAAAACCATTCAATGTCAGGAAACAATGAAAAAGAAATCTACAATGTCTACAAAATTGGGAGATAACAAAATATATGCTACAACACTGCACCGTTGAATATAAGATCCTGGTCTCCAAGGTAATCGTTTTCTTGTGTTCTCAAACAGGATAGTGGGTGTGACATATTTTTATAGGATATTTTCAAATTTTCTTATCAATATTTTAAAAATAAATTTTGTCAGGTTAAACGTCTCTAACTGTAGTTGAACTGAAACTATGTAATCAATAGTATTTGATGTATTACTTTCCCAAAGGCTGTGTCAAATTTCGATTGTATTGTGAATTCACAATTTTTGAATTATCTTGAAACTGCAGATACTGCATTATGTATTTGAAAGTTATAGTTTTGATATACAAAACTTAATGTTTATTTTTTATCTTGATTTTTTCCTTTTTGCAAATATACATGTAGGATCTCTATTACTGATTATCACAATATATTGTTTTATATTTATGTAGCGCATCTTTTGCTTTATGTTCAGCCTTCTTTCATACAAAAATCATTGTCTTATACAAAAATATCATTTCACAATTTATGTATGTTAATATTTTAACTTTATAAGTCAGTTTAATTCTATCAAGCATCATTTGAAAAATAACTGTTCTGCTGCTTACATCACTATGCATTGACCATAATTTTGTTTAGTTTGCAGCTTTCTCAACTATTTTTAAGGAGACTACTTCTTTATTTCAGATAACAGAAAAGTACACAGTATGTTTTCATTTTACTTTTAGTTAGTCATAATCTACTTAGGCCCTGAAACTATTCATTCTTGTAAATGTTACATCTTCTAATCTAGGCATGTCTCTGAGGAATGTGGGTACCTTGAAGTCTCTTGGTCCTTGTCATCTGACTTCAACCTATCCCAATCAGTCATGGTAGAATTAATCTTACTTTTCTCCCCAGATAGCTACTGTTATTTCTTTTTGTTATTGTTCTCATTGTTTTGTATTATTTGAACAATACGTATTAACCACATTATTTATTCACCTTAGATTCTCTATGGTTTCATTTTCTGGCTAAAGTCGGTATGTTTTTAAAAGACGATTCTGCCTGAGAATACCTTCATTTCACCCCCATATTTACAGTGCATGCTTTGAGAGTTATAATTTCTGCAGTTTATTTCAATAGTCTAAAAGTATTATTGTGCTGTCTTCTTATGCATATTTTTGCTATTACAAGGCCTGATTTCAATATTTTTTTTAAATGTCCTTTTAATGATGACTTTATCTGGCTGGAATCTGTTTGTGTTCTTACATTTACCACTGTATGTCTAGGATTAAATTTCTTATTTCTCCTGAGTGCTAAATTTTCTTTTTGAGGGTTGAAGGTGAGGAAGAGAGACATCAGCTAATCAAAATAAGCTTTTGAGTTCATCCACAGAAAAGAATTTACGTCCTGTTCAGAGACAAATGTGGGCAAATTAGAGGAATCAAAAGAAAATTTTAGGAAAGGGGCATCAAAAATGGATATGAGAAATTGAACCCACATAGTGAGGAAGACCATAATAGAATTTGCAACACTTTTTGGAAATCAAATATCTTCCCATAGTAGAAATGATAAAAAAAATTGCGATCTAATTTTACAAATCCTATACAATGGTAAGAAATAAACTACTGCTACAAAAAACTACATAGTGTCCTGCCATTGACAAATATCAAGCTTCCATAATGTACATGGATTTATTTATTAGTATTCTTTTGCTACTGGTTTTGAGTGAAATTTAGTGGTTCATATTTTGTTAAAATTCATACAGTGATACCAGTATTAATATATTCTCATTGTTAAAAAATCTGTCAAACAATTTAATAACTAAATACTTAATGATCCACAGTTAAAACATTTTTTGTGTTTCATGTTGTCTTACTCAAAAAATTATTACTTGAATTTCTCTGTATTTTACTGACACACTTTTTAATTTTCTTTTAACCAAGAACATGTATTGGTACATTATATACATAATGATCATAATCAACATGGTTATTTTGTACCTGTACATGACGTATCTTGGCTTTTTCCCCTCTTCCCCTACCCTCCCTTCCGTTCACCTACCCCTCTCTATTTGCAACAAGTTTATTTGCACTTTTCCATTATTCCCTTTCTCTTACTTTTCTTTTAAACTTCTTCTTTATCCCCCTTTTCTCTATCTAGTTCTTCTCTCTTTTGAATACTATCTCTTTTTTTTTAACATAATATCTGTTATACCACTTTGTCCTTATTTACACTTATGGTTTCTCATATCAGAGAAACAATTTGATGTGTACTGATAAGTGTCTGATTTATTTCACTTAATAGTATGTTCTCAAGGAACATCCGTACAAATGACTCTAGTTTATCTTTTTATGGCAGTATAGTACTCCATTGTGTACAAAAACCACATCTTCTTTAGGCATTCATCAGTTGTTGGGCATTTAGGTTGTTTACAAGACTCAGCTATTACAAATTGTGCTGCTATGAACATGGTTGTGCATATATCGCTGTGATATGATGATTTTAATTCTTCTGGGAAGATACCCAGCAGAGGAATAGCCGGGTCAAATGGAACCTCTAGTTGTAGTTTTCTGAGGAATCTCCACACTGATTTCCACAGTGGTTGGACCAGTCTGCATTCCCACCAACAGTGCAGGAGGGTTCCTTTTCCCCCGCAGCCCCGCCAGCACTTGTTATTGGTTGATTTCTTGATAATAGCTATTCTTTCTGGAGTGAGATGGTATCTTAGTGTTGTTTTGATCTGCATCTCTCAAATGACCAATGAAGTTGAACTTTTTTTCATATATTTATTTGCTATTTTTATTTCTTCATCTGAGAAATATTTATTCATTTCAGATGGCCATTTTTGGATAGGATCTTTAAATTTCGGGGGTTTGATTTTTTTGAGTTCTTTGTATATATTCTAGATGTTAGACCTTTATCTGAGGGACAGCTGGCAAAAATTTTCTCCCAGTCTGTGATTTTTTGCCCCACTCTATTAGTAATTTCTTTTGCCGTGCAAAAGCCTCTTAATAGGATGTGGTCCCAGGCATTGATTCTTGGTATTTTTTCCCATGCAGTCTGAGTTCTATTCATAAATTTTTTTCCAACCCCTATGTCTTGGAGAGTTCTTCCTATTTTATTCTCCAGGAGATTTATTGTTTCTGTTTTAATGTTTAGATCTTTGATCCACTTTGATTTTAGCTTAGTACATGGTGAGAGACATGTATCTAGTTTTAGTTTTCGGCATGTGCTGAGCCAATTTTTCAAGCACCATTTATTAAAGAGATTATCTTTCTTCCAGCGAGGGTGTTTGGCTCCTTTGTCGAAGATGAGATATTTGAGTGTGTTTGGAATCATTTCTCCATGTTCTAGCCTGTTCCATTGGTCCTCGGGTCTGTCTTCATGCCAATACCATGCTGTTTTAATCACAGAAGCTTTATAATATAATTTCAGGTCAGGGACTGTGATGCCCCTCGCCTTATTCCTGTTGCCCAGAATTGTTTTTGCTATTCTTGGTCTCTTCTGGTTCTAGATAAATTTCATAATTGCCTTTTCTAATTCTATGAAGTATGTTATTGGTATTTTGATTGGAATTGCATTAAATTTGTATAGTAATTTAGGAAGTATGACCATTTTCACTATGTTGGTTCTTCCTACCCAGGAACATGGGATTTATTTCCACTGTCTGAAATTCCTTTCGATTTCCTTGTTTAGAGTACTGTAGTTTTCAATGAAAAGATCGTTTACCTGTTTTGTTAGATTCCTAAGTATTTCATTTTTTGGATGCAATTGTGAAAGGAATATCTTCTGTTATTTCTTTCTCAGTGAGTTTGTTATTGGTATATAGGAATGTTATTGACATTTGGGTGTTGATTTTGTATCCAGCTACACAACTGAGTTTAGTTATTAAATCTAGAAGTTTTTTGGTGGAATTCTTGGGGTCTTCTATATAGAGTATCATGACATCTGCAAATAACGATAGTTTAACTTCTTCGTTTCCTATCTTTATCCCTTTTATTTCTTTCTCTTGCCTGATTGCTCTGGCTAATATTTCTTGAACTATATTGAATAATAGTGGTGATAGTGGACATCCTTGTCTTGTTCCAGATTTTAGTGTGAGAGCTTCAAGTTTCTGACCATTTAGTGTGATATTGGCCATTGGTTTGTCATAGATGGCTTTTATCAAATTTAGATATACACCATCTATTCCTAATTTCTGTAGGATTTTTTCTCATAAGTGGGTGTTGGATTTTATCAAATGCTTTTTCCACATCTATTGAGACGATCATGTGATTTTTATCTTTGATTCTGTTGATATGATGTATTGCATGTATTGATTTGTGTATGTTGAAACATCCCTGCATCCCTGGGATGAATCCTACTTTGTCATGATGTATAATCTTCTTTATAATCTGTTGCATTCTGTTTGCTAGTATCTTACTGAAAATCTTTGCATCTATGTTCATTAGAGAAATTGGTCTGTAGTTCTCTTTTTTGGTGGGATCTTTTTCTGGTTTTAGAATCAGGGTAATACTTGCTTCTAGGAATGATTTTGGAAGTACTGCTTCCTTTTCAATTTCATT
>PVJO010022407.1:0-28093 GCA_004026905.1 Hystrix cristata | reverse complement strand
CCTTAGAGAGCCAGCGAAGACCCTGCATAGTCCAAAGCACTGAATGATGATGATGCTCCCCCATGGCCAAGTCAGCACAAAACTAATTCTTAACCTAAGTCAAGCAAAAGGAGGTCTAACAAACCTAGCTCTTTCATGCCAGTTCTTTTATTGCTTTCATGAAATAGCCAAGATCAAATTGTTTTAAGTACTTTCAGGATATATTTTGAGTTTCTGTGCTGCCCTTGGGCCCTAAGCAAGTGTTCACAATGCCCATTGAAAAGTGACTCGACATTTGTGTCACTGGAGAACTGCAAGTTCAAAATAACAGTGAGATACCACTGCAGATCTATCGGAACAGCCCTGGTCTGGAATGCTGACACCGAGTGATGGTGAGGATGTGGAGCCACAGAAACGTTTATTCATTGCTACTGGAAATGCAAAATGGTACAGCCATTTTGGAAGATAGTTCCACAGTTTCTTACAAAACTGGCCATCCTCTTACCATGTAATCCATCAGTCTCACCTCCGGATATTGACCAAAATGAGTTGCAAACCCATTTCCCCAGTGAAAACTGGTACGCGGATGTTTATAGGAGCTTTATTTATAATTGCCCCAAATTGGAAGCAACCAAAAAGTTCTTCAGTAGATAAATGGATAAACGGATACATCCAGGTAAGATAATATTACTAACTGCTAAAAAAAAAAAAAATGAGATTTTAAGCCACAAAAAGACAAAGAGGAACCTTTAACACATGTTGCTAAGTAGAAGAAGCCAAGCTGAAAAAGCTATACATCCTTTGATTCCCACAAAAACCACCCATCGGTGGTTGTCAGGGGTTACAGGAGAGGCTGGAATGAATAAGCAGAGCAAAGAAGATATGCAGGGCAGTGAAACTATTCTGTTTTTGTCTCTGTCTACTTTGTATCTACCATGGTGGATCCATGTCATGATATCTTTGTTCAGACCCACAGACTGTACTGCTACACCAGGGCAAACCCTCAGGCAAACTATGGAGTTTGGGTGGCTCCTGATGTGTCAGTGGAGGGTCACTGATTGTAACAAAGACATTGTTGTGGTAGTGTCTTAGTTACTTTTCTCTCCTTGTTGGGACAGAATACTCGACACCCAAAGTTAGGGGAAGAGAGGTTTATTAGCTCACAGTCTGCAGAGGTTTCAGTCTATAGTCCACTGGGTCCGAGGCAGGGCGGCATGGCAGAGGCAGGGTTGACTGGCAGGGCAGACCAGCAGCAGACCGGCAGCAAAGTAAAGTAAAGTATGCAAGGAATATATGCAAATAAGCAATGCAAACAAGCAGCTAGTTAGCTTCTTCCTGTATCTTATCTAGGCTACCTGCCCTTAGGGCAGGTAGCACTCCCACCCTTAATTTTAGTTTCACATCCTTGATCCCAGTAGAACCATGCCAAACCGATCAGTGGATTAATTTAGTAACCCCACACTCTAGATCCAGCTATCTCTTACCACATGAGGCTTTGGGGGGACATCTAGACACAAACCATAACAGGTGGGGAACACTGGAAGCGAGAGAGACCACGCCTTTGAGAAGGCAGGATACGAATGGGAAACCTCTGCGCCATCCTCTCAATTTCACTGTTACTCTAAAACTACTTTTCAAAAAGTAAGTTTATTTCGTTCTCTCTTTTGAATACTATCTCTCTTTTTTTTTTAAACAAAATATCTATTCTACCCCTTTGTCCTTATTTACACTTATGGTTTCTCATATCAGAGAAACAATTCGATGTATACTAATAAGTGTCTGATTTATTTCACTTAATAGTATGTTCTCCAGGAACATCCATTTACATACAAATGACTCTAGTTTATCCTTTTTTTATTGCGGTGTAGTACTCCAGTGTGTAGGAAAACCACATCTTTTTTAGCCATTCATCAGTTGTTGGGCATTTAGGTTGTTTCCAAGACTTAGCTATTACAAATTGTGCTGCTATGAACATGGTTGTGCATATATCACTGTGATATGATGATTTTAATTCTTCTGGGAAGATACCAAGCAGAGGAATAGCCAGGTCAAATGGAACCTCTAGTTGTAGTTTTCTGAGGAATCTCCACAACACTTGTTGCAAATAGGGAGGGGGGTGGTGAATGGAAGGGAAGGGAGGGGAAAGGGGGGAAGAGGGGGAAAACCAAGATGTATCATGTACAGGTACAAAATAACCATGTTGATTATGATCATTATGTATACAATGTACCAATACATGCTCTTGGTAAAAATAATAAAAAATTTTTTTAAAAAAAGTAAGTTTATTTATTTTTTAAAATCCACTGGGTTATAAGAAAGGGGTAGGATGCAGGGTCACCTCTGCTTCTTATGCTAGGAAGTTACTGGGTGGATTAAAATGTCAGCGGTAGATATCAAGAGGGTTGTGCTCCAGCAGCCCAAGAGGAAAATGGCCGAGTAGAAAGGGCAAAAGACCCCTTCTGGGGAGTGCGGCCATCAGCACATACTATTCTGGGAAACAAAGCGATACTTCGACTAGCAAAGCCAACATCATCCTTCAACAGTGGTTGGAGAGCCAAGATTAACTGAGGTGAGAAAGAGAGTGGTGATATGACACTATGGCTCTTCACATGTTGACCTTTAATAACTATCTAATCTCTTGGCGGAGAGAATCTAACTCATACTCTTAAGTGAAGTGAAACAAATTGGACACGCATGTTTAAATACCACATTGTTTCTCTGGTGTAAGAAACTGAAAGTGTAAATAAGGACCAAAATGCATTATACTGGGAAAAGGGAAGGAATTGTTCAAATATGGAGGGGAACAAGGGAGCAGGGAGAGGGAAAGGAAGGAAGGGACAAGAAAAAAAATAGAGAATAGAAAGAAAAACATGAAAACAAAGCTTTTATAAATAAGGAGGGAAGAGAGGTTGAAGGGAGGGGAGAGGGAAAGAAAGAAAAGCAGTGGCAAGATATAACATGTGCAGGTACAAATTCCCTCTGACGAATGTTATTGTTATTATAATCTAAAATGTACCACTAAAATAAAATTTAAATTTACAAAAAATCTAACTCCAGAACTCTCAGTATTCTCAGGATGTTTATCTGGCAAAATAGCTACAGCCAAAGAACTTAGGCTTTTCTGATTTTAACATTCTAGGCCCATTGAAGAATTGAGGACATGCTTCCATCTGCTCAGGAAAAAGACCCACTCAAAGGGTCCTGTTTCCCCAGTAGGTTAGCAGTCGGAGCTGTAGACCCTTTCAGCCTTTGCTCTACCTCTTTGTGATGGAGCAGGACTCTCTGCAAGGAATTGCATGCCATTGGCCAAAGGGGAAATGACAAATTCTGGGTTATCACTTTTTCCTAAGGATGCTTGTGTAAGAGTTTCAAAGCCAAATAGCATGATACATTTTTCCCAATGCAGTGCTTTCCTGTGAAGAGAATAGGCTTGATATGCATCTTTGACGTGTGCTCACATGAAGAAATGCCCTCATACATGAAGGATTAGCATCAGGGTGACTCTTCTGTCTCTCCCCTTGTGCTAGAGGGAAATCCCAGCAAGCAGCTGTGTGTTCGAGTTGAACTAAAAATACAAGGAGGGAGGCCAAAAAAAGAAAGAGTAATAAATTTCCCAAAATTTAGTCCTAAAAAATGCAGTGCAACTGTGGGTGGTTAGGAAACCCCAGAGACTTATAAACCAAGCCGAGCCCTGTAAGAAACAGAGTGATTCATTTTGTGCAAAGATTTCTTCCCAACTTCAATGAGCAACAAAGACATAAGCAAAATAGGCCAGCAAAGACTTCAGTGTGTTGTTCCGGATATATGACTTGAAAACAGTGTAGGAAACAACAGCAAGTGCCTGCAGTTTTTCTATTCATAGTCCTTCATCAATACTGCTGCTGTTTTAAGGCCAAAGGACACCCCTGAGCTCAGGTGGGTGTTACAGTGAGCTGCATTCAGCTCCATGGAAACTCGACAGCAAAGTAGTGTTTTTCCCCCTCTCACGCAAGTCCTTGCCACTGTATCAAGTCAGGCAGTGTCACAAAGTGGAGAGAAATCGGACTGAAACTCCTAAATTGCAATTCTATCATAAAAGTTCCTAATCGTGGGACAATTGTGGGCTGATCTCACTTAATAGGAAAGGAAGGTGAGTACTGGGTACAGTGAACCTCCAAAGATAATGGCGCACTCCTGAGGACAGACAGTTTGACCAACCTTCAGGGTCTTCAGGCGTAGCCTCCCTGCACCCTGCAGGTTGCGAGAAACATGCTCCCCTTCTCAGAAGGGCCACTCCCTCCCCATACTTTCACCATACTGCACGTGGTCACTGTCACCATGGGCAAAAGAGGTAGTGGCAAAAGTGGGCAGGAGCTAAAATCTGGTTCTATTGAAACCTATGCAACTGTTGGGTACTACTGGTAACTGCTGGATATTGTCTTGGCTTGAGGCAAAACATCTCAGTAAATGGCTATTACGTGGGTAGCGTTCTCCATGATCACTTTTAGAGTGCATATTTTGATACAGCTATAGAGATTAAAATACCAAACCAAGAATGCAGTGAATGGGCTTCTGGCCCTGTTGCTCCCACCAGCAGATCATATAGTAAAAACCATCACCCCTTCTTTAACATCGAGTAACAAAAATAACTCAATCTGCACTGCTGGGTCACTGACAGAAACTTACCATCTAATGAGTGTGAATATACCAAGTTCTGTAGAGTCAGAGGGATAGTTCTTGTTGTCAATGTCCTTTTAGGAAGAATATTTATGAGGTCACAGATAGCAAAGGTAGCAGAATGAGCACTAGTAACTGTATTTGTCTAGAAAACTAAAATTTTACTATTTCTTCTAGTAATAGCCTATAAACAAAACACTGATATTCTGCTCTGGGTGGCAAGTTTAGCTGTCAGTGGATGAGTTCAGAATCCAGAGAACATGTCCCAGCGTGTTCCTAACACTGGGATGTGTCTGCATCGCTCAACTGATGCTCAAGAAATCAGAAAGAATATTTATGTGCTAAAAGCACTCTCACTGAAAACTTCACAGGGTGCTCAGTTTTCAGATCTTCCAGGAGAAATGCCAGCACCCATAGTCCTCTCGGAAGACATTTAAAGATGTGCTTTGCATCGGATACTGTTTTGGTACTGGGACTACACAATACAGTGAGATACAGCCCTACGCTCAAGAATCCTCCAGACCAATAGAAGTAATAAAGGTGGTGTTAGGGCACAAAGGTGGTGTTAGAGATGCATAATTAAAACAAACCACCTGTAATTACATCATGTGTTCACTTTGTTGAATTCCGGTGAGTGCCTGAGACTCAGGCCAGGGTACCGGACCCTAGAATCTTGGGGTTCCTCCGGTGTCTTTCGTCTGCTTGCAGGACTTTTGCCTCACATGGTTTACAGGGCTAAATTTATACTTTCTTCAAGGCTGGGCAAAATTATGTGAAAGAAGTTTGATATTATGACTGGAGGCATCGTTGTCCGTGGTTCCTATTATCATAGTCACTTTTCATAGTTTTGGGTAAAGGAACAGGAGAAAGTAATTCTCAGATTTCGTTCAGCTTTTTAAAGGAGTCAAAGCCTATTCAAATGAAGTCAATGTGAAATAAGCACCATGCCAAGCTACTCCCCAGATCCGCCTGTCCCCTTAATCTTGCCCCACACCGTCATTCCCACCCCCGAGTCCCATGAATTCTGTCAGTCATTCCAAATCACCTGGAATTGGGCTTGTGGCACAGATGGCAACAAACGAGGTGCCTGTAGGATGAGACCAAACTAATTTTTCCTTGTTTGCTAAGCTAAAGTTTCCCACTTCACTGTTCATGGAATTGTTTACTTTCTATCACTCTAAGGGAACGAACATCTTTAGTACCAAGTATGTACATCTATTCTGTAAGACGTGTTCATGTGAATAATAATAAACCCTCGCTTGGATAGGCAATTTGAAAAGTTATCCTTCCAGATCAAGTGTCCCTTTCCATCCCCTCTCCGCCAAAGGGTGCAGCTCTAGTGGGCTTCAGTCCAATCTAGCTTTGCACAGTGCACATACCATACAACAGTTCTACATAGGTCCTTTAGTCTAAGGATTTTATTCTGACTTAGAACATATGCTAACTTCTCTATTAAAATAATGCTGAATGTTAAAAGCATCACTTTATTATAGAATTGTTATTTCTTTATAAAATACCAGAAGTAGGCTTAATACCATATTTTAAAAACTCACAAAAGTAAGTTTAACTTGAAAATCCTAAGGTTAAATTTGATTTCAAGTTTTCCCTCCAGTAATTTTTTATTTCCAAGTTTTAAAGACTAAGTGGTCACGTTTCTTTACCTCATCCTTCTTTTTCCTGACCCCCTACGTAGCCTACAGCAAATAAAGTTCTTCTATAAGGCAAACGAATTTGCACTGTTAGCACCACGTGCCAAAGCATACTATCTGTGCTCCGCAGACTGCTTTGAAATGAGACGACATGATTTCCACGTGCTGCTTCTGACTGGGCGTGTCACCTGGAGGGAACTTCACAAGCACTACTGTGCCTAACGGGGGGAAGGGGGGGACACAAACCTCAGGGGTCTGCTGCATTCAGAGTACTTACTTGCGGCATATCTAAAGTGTTCCTTAGATCTGAGTTTTATGTTTTGCAATTCTTCTGCTACCTCGGAGCCAGCGAGTTGTAGAAAAGACAAGGTTAGGAAGTCAGTTCTGGAGGGACAATTACAGAATGCTTTCCAAGAGAAAGCAATTTTGTTATCCTTAACCTCAGGGATGGTCCTGAGGAATGAGGGCATGGGGCAGGCAGGAGTGCCTTCGGGATGGGGCTGGCGCGTTGACTGGCGCTGAACAAGCTTCTGTGGAGTGGATGCCTTTAGGGAGGGGCGCGGCCGCTTTCCACGCGCTTCAGCTGTGACAGTGCCCGGGCGGGCGAGGGCGCTGGTCGCGGGCGCACCGCCCACCGCGGATTCTTTCTTCTATAGAATACAGCTGGGGAGTGGAGGGGCAGCTCCAGGTGTGTGTGTGTGCGTGGGGGTGCTGTTCTAGGGCCCCGCACCCGCCCACTTTGCGTAACCACTGGATTTGAACACTGAAGCACGCCCCTCCTCCACCCAGACGGTTTTACATATACAATGTGGATTTGGACACATTTGTGACCACTTTTTCCTCTCGGGGTAAATGAGACTGTTACAATGCGCCTCCCCTTTCGGTACTGGAGGTCGAACCCAGAGCCTTAGTACTGAGCTACATCCCCGCCCTTTCTTATTTTTTATTTTGAGACAAATCTTACGCGAACTTGCGACCCTCTTGCCTTGGCCTCCAAGGGTTTGGGGATTACAGACGGGCACCACCGTGATCTGCTCGTGGCGCCCGCCCCTCCTTACCGAGAGCAGGGCGCCCACGAGTTCGAGTTCCGGGCAGCGGGGAGACCGCGGTTGCAGCGCGTACCCGCGGGCAGGGTCCTCTCAGTCCCCTGACGGACCCCACCCCGACCCTATACACCGCGGGGGAGCATTCTGGGAGGACCCAGAGGAAACCCGTGCTGAGGTCCTCAAGAAGAAGAGGTGCGGCGCCCGCTGGGCGCTTGGGAGGCTCAGAGGAGGTGCTGCGCTCCAGGACCGAACATGCGCCGCCAGGGTCCCCGCAGCCCAGCGGGGAGCGAGGGCGTGGATCCGTACGGACTCCGTCCAGGCGCGGGGCTGCTCTTCTCGTGGGAAAAGCAGCGGGGGTGGGGTAGGCGCGCGGCACGCGGACCCCTGGAGCCCCGCTCCCACCCCCCGCGGATCTCCGACGCGGCTCGGCCCCCGCCCGCGCGCGGCCCCTCCCTCGGCCCTCCCCGTCTCCCGGGCCAGCCGCGGAGCTGCGACGCGGAGTGCGGGGCGCTGGGCGCGGGCGCGGGCGCGGGCGGCAGGGAGGCCGGGCATGGCGCGGGCCGCGCGGTGCGGAAGGTGCGGGCGGGGCGCGCTCCTTGCCTTTGCCGCGTGGACCGCGGGCTGGGTGCTGGTGGCCGCGCTGCTGCTCCGCGCGCACCCGGGCGTCCTCTCCGAGCGCTGCACGGACGAGAAGAGCCGGCGCATCCTGGCCGCGCTGGTAGGTCCCGCCGCCGCCCTGCCCCGCGCCGCACGTCCGGGGCTGCGGCCTCGGACCCCGTCCCAGCCGGGGCCCGGATCCCGCGAGGCTGCGCCATCGCTGCGCCCCCTCCACCGTACCCCACCCCGGGGGCTGGGACGGCGGTGGCATCGGCCGAGGGGGGGAGGTCCCGACCTTGCGGGGAAAGACGGGCGCACGACCTGGATTTCAGCTCGGGAGTCCTCCGTGGGCGCGCGGGGATATCCCTCTCCTTTGCGCCAAAATTGGCCCTTTGTCCCAAGACAGTTTCTCCCCGATTCTTCTCCCCACCCTGAGCCCCCGCTCCCGAAGAAAGTTTGCGGGTTTTTGCCCGAGCCGGCGGCTGCGGAGTTGGGGTCGGCGGGGACCACGCCTCTGCCCCTCTGGTCCCTCACCCCCTACGCCAGCACCCCTGACACCCGCCACTTATTGAGCCCGATGCAGATGTGTGATAGGACCCCGCCTCTCCGCGCCTCCAAGCCACAGCTCTTGGCAGTCAGAGACTGTGGGAACCAAGACGGAGGGCGCGCAGCCGCCTGCGTTTATCTCCGCTGCAGCCTCCGAAGGGCGAGGGTCTGAGTGCGCACACCAGACAGCGCCTTAATTGGGCCGGGCAGTTACGGGGAGAAACACTTAGCCTTTGCAAACTGGTGGGTGCCCTGGGCCTCGAGCCCCAAGTAAAATGCTCCTCTATGCTTGAGTCCAACGTGGATGGTTCCTTGGTCTTTCCGTTTGGTACGGAAGATTATGCGCTGCGGGTTTGAATACGTTTAGGTATCTCTAGAAGAAAATCCAGGAGAGGAGACTGCAACGGCTACTGGTACTTGATTTCTTAAGCGATTATTCACTTCCTGAAATAACGATCCATGAAACATTTGGGGGTACCTGTTTTGTTAGAAATCTCTGAGAAACACGCGGGAAGTTTTCAATCCCGCGGCATACCCATGGGTGGGATTTCTGAGGCTGCAGATTTTCAAAATGTGGCACCACAAAAGTTTTAAAAACATGTGAGTTTAAAAGTGGGATTGGAAAAATGAAGGAACTAAAGCAAGTCATGTCCCTAATTAAATTACTGTAGACCCCTGTCTCCGTGAGCTCACGTAGCTGACTCTCCATCTCCTGCTCTCACATGGAAGTTCGTCCAGTTGTACATTGCTCGCTAACTCATCTAAAAATCCCTTTAATTTATGAAGACTTTTTTGGAGGAGCTGATTGACTAACGGAACAAAAATCGATAGTTTGGCTAGGATGCAGGACCTATTTACAAATTTAATATAATCATCTTTTCGGTTAAACTAAAAAAGGAGCACTACTTTTATTTACCTTGGTCACGTGGGGAAAAGCTTAATGGAAATTAAATAGCCTGATAGAATTTAATTGCTAATCATAACTTTCCCAGCATTGCCGGTCATAAATTAAAACCAATTCTGTTTAGAAGCTTTCCCAGTACATCTTCAATGGCAGCCATATGGAATCGTTTTTAGTCTGACATACAGCTGAAGACGTTGGCTCTGCCTCTGAAGTCCCTCAGTCTTAACTGTGGCCAGAAGAACAAGTCACATCACCAGCTCTGCCCAGTCAGTCGAGCTGACCTGTCAGGAGTGTTGTGTGGATGACCCTGTGACTCTGAGTCTGTTATTTCTCACACATGCTCAGGAATTCTCTCTCCCTTTATTCTGGGTGTATCTCTTCTGCTTGTTTTCATTTGGAATTTACTGATGTGGCACTCCACGGTGCTCTGGCTCAACTTTTGCCCAGGACACTCTAAACGAGGACGGGCTTAAATACAGCCCCAGTCTTTGCCGATCAGACTGTGATGAGCCGGGCTGCCAAGCAGCGACGTTGGCATTGTGGTTTCCAAGGACTGGAGCTGAATTGAGCCTCTGTGTGTCCTGGCTCCCCTGACACTTTTCATTCTGCCTGGCTTTCATCCTACATAATAAAACCGGTTGTTATTTTTCTGACTGGCCTCCAGACTCTCATTAGCTTTCTCTGTGAGTAGGGAGCACAAAAGAAACTTTGCCAGCCAAGTAAAGGGAGGCTCTTCCTGGCAGAGCTGGGTTGTGGAGAATCCCCTCCTAGTGCTCCCAGACCCTGGTGTTACTGGGCCCTAGCATGGCATGTGGCCTTCGGGGAGAACCTACTGGAGCCGGATGATGAGGCTTAGGAGCCCATTAGAGGATGGGATGGGAAGTCTACAGGTCCTCCTGAGCCCCTACGCTGCCTCCCAAGGGAGCCAACTACACTCCATTAACTGGAGTCTTTAGAAGAGCCAATTTGAATTGTTCCAGAGGATTCACGTTTTTGATTTTTCCAGTCGGAGTACATTGCTCCTCTTTCTGAAGTTTCCAGCACACGTTGTGCTAAAGGAATCGGTACCCGTTGTCTGGGAGCTGTGAGGTTTTTAGGGTCCCACTTTTCCAATGAGCTGCATGGGGAGGCTCAGCCAGGCTGAAGTGTTTGGCAGTGCTCAATCATTTATGAACTTGGCTTCTTCTTTGCAGACAGAGGCTTCCACAGAGCCTAGAAGGCACCTGGTGCTGGCAGGCACAACACTGAGTCATTTTACATGTATTATTCTATTTAATCCCCTTGACGGTCTCTGTGAGGTATTTGCTTTTGGTACCTCCACTTTTGCAGATAGAAAAACTTGTCCCTGCTTTACCCAGTTGTTAAGGAGTGAGGATGCCGCCCATGCAGTCTGATAGTAGCCACCCCAAGATGGTAAGTGGCGTCTAATGTAAGGAAAACCCGAAGCTGTTGCTTAGGGTTTACTCACCCCTTCTGTTGCGTGTTATGTCCAGAGCACCTCAGAAATATTCCCAGAGATCACATTATTCAGAAGGCTTAACTGCCTGTGGCTGGTTAGGTCTCGATGAGATTTAGTTTTGTTGCCTACTTTAGAAATCCTTTTTCCAGAGGACGGTCTTACCTTCTTTGTGATGACCGAAGCTATTAAGGCTCCAACAGGACACCCAGGTCCATATCGAGAAAGATTTCGCAGCAGCAAATAGCTTTGCCACATTCATGAGGGAGAGAGAGGCTGCACAGTACACTAGCTAATGGCTGAGATTCTGCAAGGCGTGGTAGCTGCTGGGGAAGGAGGACCCTCAGGAAATATGAATGTTGCTAACTGCATGGAAACTTACTACTCCTTTAGATAAAAATGAACACAGAAGGAAGCCCAGCCTTTCAGCATGACCTCTGTGGCCCTGTGCACACTTTCCTAGACAGGTTTTTTTTGTTTTGTTTTGTGTTTCCTGAGAACCATGATGCCAACTAGAAAGACACTAAGCAACAACCACAGAGAAGGCTTCCAACAAGAGCTGGGGCTCGTTTGATGGGAATATGCATTTGTATCCGAATACACACTCTATGAGATACAAATCCACTGAATTTAATTAATTTTGAGATATGCCAGAGTTAACTGTGAGACCTTAGCTTGTATTTTGTTTTTCCAGTTCGATTTTGAATCTGATACCTGTGGGCTTTGTAAGTACTCACATTTGGGTACAGAAATGTACGTGCCTTCAGGGTGGCAGGAAGTCCTCATGAAGTGAAAAAAGTTTGGTACAGTCTGACTTTAAAGAGAGATAAACCACTTTTATTGAGTTAAAAATGTCTACTTCAACAAGATATACTGCTAATACAATAATTCAATGACTTTCTCACATCATAAAAGGTTTTAATTACCTCCTAAACTTGAAATTTGTATACTAACTTTTTAAAATTGCTGGGTTAAGGCAGTCTGTGTAGCTAGCAGGCGCAGACATTCGAAAGGATCCTGAGAACTCAACAGAACACCAGTGCTGCTAACTAGCTGCAGTGGACATGTTTTATATTCGACATAAGACAGAAGCTGAAATGCTGAAAATGCTTTCTCGTAAAAGATGATAGCCAAAAATGGCTCTATAGTAAGTACACATGATTCTACTTTTTATTGTATGCCTTATTTCAATGTAAATTATCTCTCAGGACAAATGAGATAACTGGGATACTGAACAATTAGGTCAGAAACCCAGGACCTCACCTGTGGTAGCTGGCCCAGAACTGGCTTTGGTCACCAAGTCCACTCAGTGTCCCAGCAAGAAGCCAGCCATGTGGGAGGTGTGCTTGTCAGCCGAAGTGCTGCCCCCCAGAAAAAACAGCCATAATTAATGTTCCCTTCAGAACCCATAGGCTCATACAAAATTCAGTGATTATACCATTGTTCAGAATGTCTTGCAACTCCTATTAGAATCGCCTTCCACATTCTCTGGGGTAAATCTTGTGTACGGTTCAGTTTGTTTTCTGCACTGGTGCAGTGTGGTTGTGTCCGGGGAGACCCAACACATGCAGTACTCACATGGCCATTATATAAGGAGAGCTGGGGGGAGAGGGGCGACTAGAACGGCCTGGGTCATGGGGCAGCTCCCTCCAGGCAGAAGCTCACCATCTCATATCCAGGTTGTAGAGGGAGCTAACTTTGTGTGAGGCCACCATACTAGAGGTTGTGCATCTGTGACCTTGTTCAACCTTGCTAAGTCTCCTGTGACACAGCGCCATTGTCCTTATTGTACAGATTTAGAAAGAAGATACGTAGCCTGTGAGAGGCAGAACCCAGAGGCAAACCCAGCTGGCCCCAGAGCTAAGCCCTGCTGTGTTCTGCATGTCATGCTCTGATGTCTTCTAGGGGTTTCAAAGGGGCATATCTCTGTGCTGTCATCTGGGCCCAGTGGCTGGAGTGAGAGGGCAGCCTGTGAGTGCTCACGCACAGCTGGGTTGACTGACACTGGTGCCGTTTCTTTGGTGTGGCAAGGTGAGACTGAAGCCTGGGGCCTCGCTGATGGCCATCCCTTCCTGGTGGGAGGTGCTGGCTTCTGGGGCCTCTAGAGTCACTCATGGACAGTGACGATGATGGCCACAGCTGAGAAGAGCGAGGGTCTTGGGAGTCCACTAGTGGCTTCCTCATTCCCTCACTCACAGGCTGATGGAAGCAGCTCTGTGGCTTGGCAGAGCCCATGGCCAGGGCTTCCTCTTCATCCCTTCTCTCCCAAACTCCTCCCTTGGCTGCACCTGGGCTAGTCCTTTGCTTCCCCGCCTTTCCCTCCCCCCTCGGCATAGTGATATTCAGAGCTTCCTACCCAGGTCACATCCTTCTGTTACCCTGGGGTTCTGTTACCTGCCTTTCTTTCTTTTGCAGTTCTATACTTCAGGCAGAAGAAACTTTGATTAAATTACAAATGTGTTAACACTAGAGAAATGTTTATGGAATTGAATCAAACCAGTTTTGGAGAATGTATAGGATTTTTTTTTTAATTTAAAAGGAAATCAAGAAAAGCAAGTGTTGTGTTTTCATATCAAGTTTATTATAGAGATGTGAAACTCTGTAAATATCAGATAAAATAGGAAAAAAAAAACGCAAGTGAAATGAGCATCCCATACTATTTGTGTGGTTCACATCTCCTCACTGCCTTATTGTTTCAATCCCTACCATTCATCCACCCCTCCCTTTTAAAACTGTCCTTAAAGATCTCCAAGGAGCCTGACCCATGGTTCTCCTCCAAGGGTGACGTGGACACATTATCTTTTCATGAATCCATGCCTTGGGGGGACCAGAGTCAAAGGCAAAATTCTGCTGCGTTCCCAAGGAATGAAGCGTGTACACATGACTTCAGGCATGTTTAAAACAGTTTTGTATATGTACTAATACAGCTTCTTCATGGGTGTTGGTTTTCCAAAGGCAGAAGGTCAGCCCCAGGCCCTGATGTCGTTCCATATCTGGAGGATCAGGTTCATGACTTTCTGTGTACAGAGCTTTACTGCCTGCAGCTCGGAGTATGGGGAATGTGGCCCCTCCCTGTATGATGTATAGAAATGTAAAGCCCAGTGGCTGGCAGATCCCTTTATCAGGAGCAGGAGGAAGCATCAGCTTGGACAACATGGCTTTGGTCTTTCAGATTAGTGCCTGAAAGTGTCCAGAAAATCTACGTTCTTCTCTTAAGCACTGAGGGTATTGAGTATTTTGAACAATTTAACACTGTGGGGCCAGGTGAGTTCTGAAATTCAAATTTTTTGGATAATGGAAAGATTACGTGGTGCATGTACATTATATTTTGCAAATAGGACAGCTCCAGTAATCAAACAAATGAATAATTTTACAGCAAAATGTATGCAAATTTACACAGAGTCAAGTCCATATGGACTGTAAATAACCTCATATCTTTTCAGTCTGATTTCGATACCACATGAGGCCAAATGAGTCGTGAAACTTGTGGTTTTTAGACCTTTTTGATTTGGGAATTCTTTATGTGTCTGGCCACTGGAGGTTCATTTTCTCATCATTGAGGAGGATCTTGTCATCTATTTTGGATTAATACAGCTGCTGACATGACACAAGCTGGTCTTTGAAGATTATATAACTTAATGTCTAAGTATTGTTTGAGGGCCATCTCACAGGCCTGGTACTTGTATTTTCTAGCTTCCACATATGTTTCTCATGTGGCTGGACAGTCACTGTGCAGGAGGCAGAGTTGGTGTGACACAAGGAGAAAATCAGGCCCAAGGCAGTTAGGTGACACGCTCAGGTAGTGCAGCATAGCCTGGGCCAAAAATCAAGCTTCTGGCTCCTGGTCCGGCACTCTGTCCAGTGTCCACATTGCCCGATGTCCAAACAGATCCTTCATTGGGTTTTATAATAAAGTGGGGTGTAAAACACTTTGTGATTTTTATACTCATTTTTTGGCCTTAGTAAAGACTAAGACGATTCTAGGTTCGTGTGCTGTAGAAATTCCAGGAAAGAAGAAAGGCCTGTATTTGTTGATGTGAAAAGAAGATTCATTTGTGGGGAAAATGGGTGAGATTAGAAAATGTACTCAACTTCTAATAAAAATGAGTCCAGAGATTTAGGTTTCCTGAAACAGGATTAGAACCCTCCCTTTTACTCCATTGTATACCTCCTCTTCTTCTTTCCTGACTCCTTGAAGGGTCGTCTGGCTAGACAGTCTTCTCGGAGAATTTCCGGTATGGTGG
This sequence comes from Hystrix cristata, assembly GCA_004026905.1. Classification (NCBI taxonomy): domain Eukaryota; kingdom Metazoa; phylum Chordata; class Mammalia; order Rodentia; family Hystricidae; genus Hystrix; species Hystrix cristata. The sequence goes on along the minus strand of PVJO010022407.1, from coordinate 13,016 downwards.
GAAGGATCACCACAGGTCCCCAAGTGGCTCTATGCTAAGGTTCCCTGAAGTGTAGGAGAAACTCTCCATCTGAGGTTCCTGGATGGCCCTCCTCACTCCCACCAGGAGAGCAAACACTCCCCACACTTCCAGAATGTAACCCAAGCCATTTCTCCTGGTGCCGTCCCTCCAGTCCTCCAGCTATGAGACATGTTCTAACTCCCACATCTCCTGGGGGTCCTCTAAACATCCATCATCCTAGAGCTGCTAGCCACGTAGACCATACCACTTCATGTTGAAAACAGCAAGCTCAAGGTGTGTGCCTGCTAGAAGGGACAGTACTGTGGTTGACCTAGAGGGAAGGTCAGGATCTGAGGTCCCCTCTGCGTTAACAGTTCTTGAATGGGAGTGTTAAAAGTCTCTGGGTGAGCCTCACATATGTAGCTAAAGCTGAGAGTCACTGGTCTTGCCCAGTACATTCTCTGACTCGGGTTTTCCCAGACCCACCTCTCTAGTCCCTGGAGGGTGACATTCTCCAGGAGTCCTGATTCTGAAGACCTGGTCCTTGGCCCAGTTGAGTGACATGATCATGATATTCTCTTCTGTCCCTGAATCAAACTTGTCTATAGGACCAGTGGGGTTCCAGAACTCCTGTGAATACCAAAATCCAATTTGGGAATGCTCCAGTCCTTTATATAAAATGACACAGCATTTGCACATCATCTACACATGTCCTTCCATATATTTTCAGGGTAGACATAATTTCTAAGAAATACTCGCAGCAGGCAGTTTGCTGTGGAACCTGCAGATACTGAGGACTGTCTGTACTCATCAACCTGATGGCCTTTCTTCACATCTAGGAAGTTTCTGTCCACCGCTGTGCCTTTACCTGCCCCGACCCAGTGTTGGCCTAATGACTGCCCCATTGTGACTAGCTGTTCCCTTCGTTCCAGTGCCGGGACTACCGAGGCGGCTGGCTCATGGGTGACCTGTGTGAGGACCTGTGTGTGGCGGGGGAGCTGCTGTACCAGCGCTGTCTGTACTACGAGCGTGGCAAGAAGGTACTGCAGGCCCAGTGGCGTGGCCGGCCCGTCGTCCTCAAGTCCAAGAGGGAGGCTTTCTCCAGCTTCCCAGCCTTTGGCCTGTTGGAGGCAGAGGCGGGACCGGGAGCCCAGGGCGTGCCTGAGGCAGAGCTCCTCCTGATGGTGGCTGGGGAAGTCAAGAATACCCTAGGGCTGGAGCTGCCCAACAGCAGCATGGGACCCTTGTGGCCTGGCCATCGGGGCCCTGGCTGGAGGCGGCAGCTGGCCAGTGCATGGTCTCTGCTGCAGCAGGAGGAGTATGTGTACTTCAGCCTGCTGCAGGACCTCAGCCGCCACGTCCTGCCCGTGCTGGGCTCCTGTGGCCATTTCTATGCGGTGGAGTACCTGGCTGCCGGCAGCCCTCGCCACAGTGCTCTCTTCCCACTGGATGAGGCTGCCCCCCGGGGTGGCAGAGCCCAGGCCCAGGCCCAGGCCATCAGCCACATTGCTCTCAGCTTCCTGGATATGGTGAGCCATTTTGAAAATGACTTTTCTCACCGTCTTCACCTCTGTGACATCAAGCCTGAAAACTTTGCCATCAGGAATGACTTCACGGTAAGCCATGAGGGTGGGTGTGTTTATAGCATAGCGAGCAGTGCTTGTGGCCCATGTGGGGGGAAATGAGATCCGCTGTAAGTCTGGGTGGCCCTAGGCTCAGATGACTCCCATCTTCCAGACCATTCCTTGCCGGTGTTGACAGAAGGATTTAAATGGCTCTCCCCAAGAGTGGGAGTTGGGCAAAGGATTCCACAGCAGTAGGCAGAGGTAAGGCTTGTGGTCCTTATCCCTGAGGGCAGCTCTGGTGCCTGGAGGCAGCTCAGTGGCTTCTTAGAGCTAATGTACAAGCTGGCTGTCCTCAGGGTCTGTGTGGCTTGCAGAAGGCAGGCAACCAGCAACTGCGGAGAAGGGCCACAGGGCTTCTTGTGTTCAGACCACCTGTGTGCTATGACAGTGTGCAACGTTTTTAATAAATTTCTTCTGGCTGGGTTTTGGTTCATTTCAAGTCTGTGTGTAAGACATCTAGAGGGACACAAGGAGTTCTAGTGACTTCCATCAGCTAAGACCAGCCTGAGGACCTGTCTGTTGCTGCGCTACCTGCAGAGGGCAGGTGCATTTTTGTCTCTCACTTTGGGGCAGGAGAGATACACAAAGGTGCCGAAGAGCAGTGGGAGGGACTTCAGTATTTTATTGTAAGCTAACCTCTGCCTCAGGCTAAAACCAGCATGCCAAATTAGTGCTGCCTCCTCTCACCCTAACAACGGCCTCAGTGCCCTCCCAGTCTGGTGCTGGGTCACCTAGAAGGAAGTGGTGACAAGTTACCTGTGATGTGGTGGGCATGGGATGGGCACTGGGGAAGGACTCTGCTCTTGTTCTCTGTCCTGCAACAAGTTTTTTCTCATGCTCCAAGTGCTGACAAGTGAATGGCCAGAGCAAGCTGGTCACTGTGGGCATTGGCTTGTGGTGGGGTAATAACCTTCATCCTAGTTAGAACCTGAAGGGACAAGAAGATACCATTGCTGCCGGCTTAAAGCAGCTTGAAATCTAGAAATTAAATTTACCACCACTGTAAACCCCTTGTCTAATCAAGCCTTTGTATCTACAAAGAGTATTGTAGCATCTTGTCTTCACTGATTTGTCCTAATTTACTGTCTGTGTCTCCCCTAAGAGGGCTGACAAGCCAGGGTTGACTTAAGTGTGGGAGGGACCAGGGTGGAAAGTTCTGGCAGGTTCCAGAATGTTCTGCAGGGTTCCATAAAGGTCTGGACACTGGGTGGGGGGCTCTAGATGAGTTTGGCTCTGCCTGTAATGCTCTGAGTTCCATGCTGCCTCTCAGATAAAGGGTGAAGTTGTAAGGGGTGCATGTCCCACCACCTGGCCTTATCATTTCTTAGAGCTGAAGTGAGATCTCCATCCAGCCAAGGCTTCCTTGCTTAGTGAGCAGGATGATCATGCAGTAGAAAGAAGGGATGTTATTCTCCATCTCAGAGAAGTCCTGGGGTATAGCTGCTGGGGCTGGGACACAGCCACCCCGAGTCCAGGGGACATGGCCCCATGAGGTGTAGAGTGCTCACACACAGAGCTCCTTGTCCTTGGACAGTTAATGGGCCATTTCTCATGAAGTAATACCTTGTTTGTTCCTCCAACAACTACTACTCCATGTTAGTGAATGGCTTCTGGTAGATGCCCCGAGAGTGAAGGATTTGAGATGATACTGACATTATGAAGTTGCTGGGGCTGACAGATCTTCCATGCGGAGTGGGCAACATCACATGTTGTTATGTGCACATCTGCTAATAACCCACTTACTGCTTTGTGCAGCCACCTAAATTGTGCTTCCAACTCCTTGTTCACATGTGCTCCTTGCCCTCACCCCACACTTTGTCTTTAGCCTTATGCTTTGTGGGCTGGTGCTGGGCAACTTTAGGTTCTTACTTCTGCTTTATTGCTGGTGTGAGTGGGGATAGGGGCAGGGACAGGAGGACCTCCCTTAACCAATCTGCTTCATCTTGACCCTCTTGAAGACACTGAGATATAAGTCAGTTGCCTGAGATCTTACAGTTTTTAAGTGAAAACCCAAAGTATGCACCTCATCAGAGAACTTGTTAGAAATGCAAATTTTTGGACTCTACTTCAGATCTCCTAAATCTGAAACTTTTCGGGGGTGGGACTCTGAAATAAACATCACCTCCTAGGTGGTTCTGGTGTGTGCTAATGTCTAAGAATCAGGTGCACTCAGGGTCCCAGCAGGTGAGTCCTGCTGTCCCGTTGCCTTGTATATGTGCGTGTGGGGGGTAGGGGTGAGGGGGCCTTCCAGATAAAGTGTAAGAATGGAGGAATCCAAGCGTCTCATTCATCTGCAGGCCGAGCACTCTGCAGGTCCTGAGAATGGATCCAGTTGCTTCAAATGAATGACTAGGAAATGCCAGGACTTTGTAACTCGAAATGATGGCCAGCAAGTTTGCCTTTGAACAAATGAGGTTTTCCTACTCAACAGAATGCTAGTAGTGAATGGAACATGAAACAGTTCCCCTCGGTGGAAAATGAGATAATTCTCATCCATCTTTCTGTTCTGATGCCTGGGAAAGTTTGAAGATGATGTAACGTAGGTAATTTCATGCAGGAAGAATTTTATGATTCTCCTGATGTTAAGAAACATTATGCAAGTTTTTCTTGTTTGTTTTGTTACTATATTTTAGGTTGAGAGGGTTGTGCTTACAAGAGCTGTAGTTCATTCTAGGCTGTGCAATATAAATTAATAGGTAAATCTGGCTGTCCCTGGGAGATGAGAAGGAAGCCATCAGGAATGGGAGAGAGAGGAGCAAGGAGCTGAAACTCTATCTTAGGAGCCCAGGGAGATTGCCAGAAACTATAGAGAAAGGGGAAGGGTCTTGCAGTAGCCTTAATAATAAATCATAAAGATTCTTTAACATTACCCTTCATTCATTTTTAATGCATTGATCAGGTGAAATAATGAAATTAGCCATTTATTTGGGCTCAATAAAGAGATAGGAAATATTGACTAAAATGATATATTCTGCTCTCCATGCCTGAGTTAGTTATTAAGCAAAACCCCTTAAATAGGGAAAAAATTCTTTGTTCCTTATTTTCATTATTCTGCACATATATTGAAATAAATTATTTTCTTTCCCGTTCTGCTTTACTAAATAACCCTCAAGAAAATTTAGTGCCTTCCAGCATCAGTCTTAAGTGAAACACAAAAACCAGGGAATGTGTCTTCCACCACTGTGTAGAATTAAGGAGGAAATGAACACCAGTAAATAAGCTGTTTTCTGGGACACTGCTGAAGGGGGAAAGAGCAGGCTGATATCGTGACGCTGACCTGTGAAGGCTTGTCAGATGCCACCAACTCCATCAGATCCATCAAATTTCCTAATAGCTTCTTAATACCTTGAAGCTATACGCTGTTCAACTTGGGCAGACTCCAGGTTTTCTCAGATTTGAGTTCATCTTTTTTTTTTTTTTAATATCCAGGTGCTGGAGGAAAATCTGCATAATTTAGGAGTTATTCTTTTTCTCTTTTTGAAGCCTGTTTGGTTTGAAGCCAGAGATATGAATCTGAACTTCTAGGAGGTCGTCAAATTCTCCTGCTGACAATGGATGATCCTTTTGGATCAGGGTCCATACAGATCTATCCTAATTTGAGCACTTTGCCATTTCTCCGACATTTCATCTGACTGGCCAGTGGGAAGCCAGTTGACTCTGGTAACAGAGAGGTCATAAAACTTAGATACTGCCCACCTATTTCTCCCATCACTACCGCAAACCTGTCACTCAAAAATAACTTCCTTTTATTGCTTATAGCCATGGGTGGTAAATTATTTGTATCTCACAAACTTCTATAGTCCTGACCTTGAAGATGTGAAGAATGTGAAAATTGTCAGAATCAAAATGGAGTCACTTATGTCAACCCTAACAAAAAACAAGGCAAAGCAGGGTACTTATGTGTGAGTCCCTGACAGTAACTATCACAAGACACTGTTAAGACCCAGCCTGTTCAGAGGCCATCACAACCTTAGACAAAAGCTCTTGTGCAAGGAGATCTGCCCGGCAACTGTTCTGCCTCAGACTGCCGGCACCCTTGTAATTAATCACTGGGACCAAGTTTATAGTTCCAAAATGTCTGATGTATTCCTTTTCATTTTTCTCTCAAAGAACTTCCCCTTGCCCCAACTTTGTTGAGTGTGCTGAGTTCACTAGGGCGTACGTATTCCCATTGCAATGCTATTCCCAAGTAAGTATGAGTATTTTTTTGAGAACCTCTTTCTGATTATTTTTGTTATTTAGTTTGACAAAGGCCAGAGATCAAAGTGATACAGTAACAGGAGGAAAATTCACCGTTAAGTCATTTCAAAAGTTGTACTTTTAAAGGCTGAGAAAATGTTCAAAGATGAAAAGGGATGCTCCTGGTTTTGGTTCCCAATCCTAGGGTTTAACTAGTGATAGCAAATGTTCTTTTCGCAGTTAAAACTGTGCAAAAATCTACATCAACTGCTTCTGTCAAGGAAAACACAGATAATCTCTTCGAAGCAAGCCACTCCCCCAGGCGTGGCCTGGGGTCCTGTCGTGGTGGTCCCCCGTGCCCCCCTCTCACCGGTGCCCCCCCAACAGACTTCTGAATCCCCTCAGTCCGAACTAGCACATCCACAATGGCTGGGAAGAGCTGTTAGACAGGCTCCCCCTGCTGACCTGTGGATGTCATTTTGGTCACTGTGTGCTGTATTGATTACAGGTGGTGGCTATTGATGTGGACATGGCCTTTTTTGAACCTAAAATGAGGGAGATCCTTGAGCAAAATTGCACAGGGGATGAAGATTGCAATTTCTTTGACTGTTTTTCAAAGTGTGACTTGAGAATAAACAGGTGTGGAGCTCAGCGTGTCAACAGCAACCTGCAGGTGAGCAGGCGCGAGTTTGGGGCTGGGGAAGCCATCTGTCTGCTCTCTGGTTGCCTCTCCCATCTAGCGGCATTGAAGAGCCCCTCAGTGGAGCTGAAGATACACCTTTCCCACCATCTGGGCTCAACATACTGCATATGGGCAGGACAGAGGGCAGTTCTTTGCTGATCCTGTTGCCCTCCCTGGATGGTTGGGCAAGTGGACCAGTGGGGACTAATGGGTGGAGGTCTGAGCAGAGGCCACCTGCTGGGCCTCCTCTTCCCTGTAGCTGCACCTGAAAGGGAGGGCTGGGAGAGCTGTTTCCTCTGAGTGCAGTGTCTGCATCTATATAGTAGTCTCTCTTTCCCACACACACCAAGAATGAGAACCCACAGACTAACTCCTCGAGGATAAGACTGACAAGAGTGCAGAGCAGTCCCAAGAAATAGGTCCAGTAGGGAGGCTGGACAGACACCACAGTGCAGACAGGCAGGGCCGGGGTGCCAAGTGATTTTCAGAGGAAGAAGCCACCTCCAGGAGATCAGCCATGAGTAGTAACTGATGTTGGCTTCAGAAAGTCAAATGGAGTCTGGGGGTAGCAAGACCCCCAAGTCCTGGTTTGAATACCCCTTCGGTAGGAAATCATCTTCCTTCTTTCAGCAGAAATCATCCCTGTCTGCCATCACTTGAAGCTCTCAGTGGATGAGGGTGAACTTGGTCCTGATTATAACCAGAACGTGGTCTGAGGTCTCTGCAAGGGGAGACAGTGTCCTTTCCCTGCTGCCTGGCTGTGGGCAATTGCTATACAGGCTCTTGTCCCACACTTTCCTCCCCTTTAGTTCTCTGAACCTGCCCACTCCCCAAGTCACACCTCCTCTGTATCTTAGCTTCCCAACAGGCCTGGCACCTGGAAGATGTGACTCCAGAGCAGACCTGAAATGCACACGAAGTCAGAGCTGGCCGGGGAAGCACAGCATGAGGCTGTTATCCTGTAGTGGAGGGCTGGCTTGAAGGGGAGACCTGGACAGTCATGTTCTTAATGTAGTGGTCCTTGGCCAAGCCAGACAAAAGCAACAAAGGTTCTGTCTCCCCAGAATTTACACAGACTTCTGGGCTGACTTCCAGAATCAGAAGTGTTTCCACTTAGGGAGGTCAAGCAATGGCCTTGGAGGTGAGCCATCCGGCCTCTTTAACGTGGACAGACGCCCTTGGTGGGTGTGTCATGAAACCCCTCTTCTTCACTTGTGGGGACACCCTGTGATCTCATCTACCAAATGGGAACACACCTACCGTGTACAACTTAGTGAGAGATGGAGGTTACATCTTTATTATAGGAAGGGCGCCAGCAGATTCGTTAAGAGGCAAGGGGAACCCAAAGAAAACTGACATGAACAGGTACCAGATACATAAACCCTGAAATGCAAATGGCCAAAGAGCGTGGAAAATTATTTAATCTTATCATCATTCAGATACATACAAATCAAATCCAGCGATAATAAGTTTCTTTTGCCAATTGGTAATAGTCATTAAAGTGCTACTAATTAATAATGGAAGCTTCAGGAACATAGATAAGTGCCTATATTATTAAGATGATTATAAATTATATCTCTACGGAGAGTAAATGGATGTTAGAAATATTCATGCTGAGCAATTTCACTTGTCCATGTTTCTAATTATTACATCTGAATAAGTCCTAGAAGCAAAATTGCACGAACTTTTAAGAAAAAGAGGTAATATGAGGTATTTTAAAAATTCAGGTTACAGTTCAGTATTTACAATACGAGCCCCTCTTTGTTAAATAGTATGTGATTGGAGAGATAGATGTAGAGGTGTCAAAAGCAAGTATTTCTGAATGGTGTGTTTATAGTTTTTATTTTCCTCATCTTTTCTATATTCTGTAAATTTTATACTTTTTTTTGTAAATTTTATACTTTTTCAACTTAAATTTGACTCAGAAAATCCCTGCCCTGCATAAATTGATTGACTTATCAATGAAATAGAATTGTTAAAATTTCAGAAATTAACCTAATGAGATGTGGGCATTTAGTCTGTGATAAAAGGGGCATTTCAGCCCACTGGGAGGAAGCTGGTTGTATAATTCATGTCTGGTGTTGGTTAACAGGGTAGACAACCCAACAGATGGTCAGATTAACTCCAAGTTTCACTCTTTATGTCAAACTAAATTCCAGACAATTCAAATATTTACATGTAAAAAGTGAAATTCTAAAAGTACCTGAAAACTGAAAGAAGCATTACTACTATCCTAGTATAGGACAGGCCTGTGTAACTATGGAACTGAGCTCTGAAAGCAAAGGAAGAACCGTTGAAAGTTTTATCTATCTTTTAAAAAATCCACACTGCCAAAACCAAAACAAAACTACAAAAATTGAGCAAATTTAAAATATTCGCAATTCCCCTTAGAGACTAGGAGCACAGAGGATAGACAGGGAATTATTCCCAGCTCAGGGCTTGCTTCCTAGGGGGAGCACCTAGTAACCAGTCCATGAGGATGGAGGGAAGGGCAGGGCCTTGCCTCAATAAAGGTGGTAGGTTCTTCTTCTTCAGCCCCCTTGACGTGGGTCCCAGAGCATGCTCCTCCGGGAAGCCTTGCATGCAAACACCTTAGCATGCACTTCCTAGGGAACCAACCCAGAGCAAGGGGCTAATATTCTGAAGATATAAAGAACAGCTAGAAATTAATACAAGAGAGACCAATGAGCTGATAGAAATGTGGGCAAAGGACATAAGATTGACCATGCACTGAAAGGGAACCATAAACAGCTTTTTGCCTGACTGAAAATAGAAGAACTGCACATTAAAGTGGAGTCTGTTGTTTGTGCTGCAGGCGGACAAGCATTCTTGGATCCCTCCCTGGCTGAGGGAGTGGGAACTGGTGCAGCTTTATGGGGTCAACTTGACAATATCTCCCAAAACCAAAACACACGCACACCCCTTGATGCAGAAATTCCACTTTTAGAAATTTACTCATATGAGCAAAAGGAAAATCACACACACACACGTATATATGCAATATATTTATTGCCAATGTTGCTCATAAAAGCACAAGTTGGTAAACAGCCTCATTTTCTGTCAAGAGGAAACTGCTTCAGTAATTTATGATACAGCTGCACATTTCAGATGTAGCCGTTAGAACAAGTGGAATACATGCACAAGAGCTGATTTGGAGAGATCTTCCTGATACATAGTTAAATGTGAATAAGAGCTATAGGACACTGTATCGTGCTACGATTTGTATAAAATAAACAGAAAAGGGGTAAATGCATGTACAGGCTTAAACTCCTCCATGGTTATCCAATTTTTTTGTTTTTTTCAATACAGGAAATTGAAACCAGGGCCTTTGTATTGAGCTACATCTTCATCCCCTTTTTAATTTTCTTTTTTCTTTTTTTTTTTTACTTTGAAGCAGAGTCTCACTAAGTCTCTAAGTTGCCCAGGCTGAGCTCAAACTTGGAGATCCTCCTGCCTCAGCCTCCCAGAGTGCCTCAATAACAGGCATGTGCCACCATGACTGGCTAGGTGTCAAATTTGGGTTCTAGCTTTTTTAAAAAGTTGCTATAGTAAAGGGTATAAAAAATAAACGAACATTTGTCACTTTTGTACATTAACTATATTATATATTTTATATGCAGCCCAATAGAATTCTTTTTCACTCACTGCAACCTTGGCAAGCCAAAAAGTTGGACTGCCCTGGCTTTTGAAAGACATTGGACCAAGCTACTGCCTCTCAGTATCAGGGCAGTTGGAGACTGAGATTATAATGTATCTTTCAGAATGTTTTCAATTTTGCCCACGAAAATATATTCTCTCTTCAAAAAAGAAATAAGCAGGTGTGGTGGCACATGCCTGTGGTCCCAGCAGTCAGATTGAAAATTCAAGCTCAGCTGGGCAACTTAGCAATTAAACAAGATCCCATCTCAAAGTAAAAACTAAAAAAGGGCTGGAGATGTAGCTCTGTCCCCAGTACTGCAAAAAAAGAAAGTTGTTTTTAAAATGAATCCTCCCCTTTACAGGGATCAGGAAATTTAGGTTAAGATTATTTGTCCTCTATGAAACAGTAATGCTATAAAATGGAGGCATTTGTTAAGTTAGTCTGACATAAAGTGTGACATGGAAAAATAAAGCACTATTCCCTGGTCAGTTCTAACAAGGGTGTGGCTGTGAAAGCGATAAATGACATGTTGGAATCTGGACTTTGAGAGATTGCTCGCATCGGTGACTTTCATAGCCTATTTAAATTAAAGGCTGCGAGACGGTGCCTTACTTCTGTGTCTGTTCCTGAAGTGTTTCTAAGCTCCTCAGGAGGGCCGTGTGCCTGCCGCCTTCCGGTCCAGTGTACTTTCTTTCCGTGAGTCTCAAGGGGTTGTGATGTGACAGCTTACACTGGCATTCCTAGGTTTCTCAAAGCATTATTTGACCGTCAGGACACCACTGTCAGGTGGTTATTACTGCTGCTCTGACCCTCGTCGGGGGAGGGGGGTGGTGGTGCCAGAGTAGAGCTGGCTGCCCTGGACCTGAAGAGGGGCTGACTCCTTACACGGCAGCTCCTGCCCGTGACTTCTGCTTGCCTTTCTCTCTGGAAATGTGTTCAGTCCTCACTGAAGCATCAGCTTAATCTTTTGTCCTCTGCCCTGGGGCTAGAAAGGGAACTTTCTACTCTATAGGGAGGTGGCCCTTTGACCTCGAGGCATGGTCTCTTCTGTTGCTGAGTGGTTTCTGTTCCAGAAGGGAAAACCCCTCTGAGAGTCAGATGCTCTCCACAGCGCCCTCCCTGAAGGAACAAAGCATAGGTCAGCTTGAGAACCATATGTGACCTGGGACGGATGATTTGCTGCCCTGAATGAGCTGCTCCCCTTTCCTTCCCCCAGGTCATCTGTGACAAAATATTCCGCCACTGGTTCTCCTCGCCTCCCGGGAACGCTGCCGTGTCCTTTCCTCTGCGGCTGCAGTTACAGCAGGCCGTGCGGGAGTGTGCGGGCTCCGGAGGCCTCACCTGGAGCTCCTGGACAGCCGCCCCTCCTGTGTTCTGGAAGCTTCGCCGGCTCCTCCAGGCCATGCTGAGGGAGCTGCAGGAGGTGCAGGAGTAGCCACTCTCCAGCCTGAAACCTGCTTGCATGGGAAAAGTGGCCTTTTCCCATGTGGTGTGCTCTGCAGCTGTTCCAGATGAGACATTTTCACTGTGCAAATGAGTTACCACTAAGACACTGTTGTGTCTTCCAAAGGAAGTGTGCAGTTCCGCTGTTGTTGTGCTGCACCCCACTGCTGTGAGGGGTGCCTCCACACCACCGCAGCTGGTGCACTCTGGTTTGGTCTTGGCTTCTGCCCCATGACCCCTGGAAAATGAACTGAGGGGGAGGGTATGGGGTGTTTTAGTTTTCGGGGCTCTCAGAAAACACAAATGCCAATGTGTGAGACTGTAGAGAGCCTATTTACCTGGCCTCAAAACAAAAGGGATCCAGCTGCTCTTTCCTGTAAATGATTACTGTTTTCAAGAAATTGTGTGTGCACATGAATGGGTGTGCAGCACAAATGAGTGTGAGCACGAGAGTATGGCTGTACATATAGTGTGTGAATATGTATGTGCATGAATGTGTACCCATGCGAGTGTCCATGTGTAAAAAATATGAGTGCATATATGAATGTGTGCGTATAGATATGTTAATGTGGGCGCTTGTCTGTGAGTGTGCATATGAGTATCAGTGACTGTACATGTGATTGTGCTCATGATTATGCTGTGAGTGTATGCTCACATGAATATAAGTGTGCACTTGCATCAGTGCTTATACAAGTGTGAGCATTGCACACAAATGAGTGAATGAGTGTGCACACGAGTGCATGCATAGGTACACATGTGTGTAAGCAGGTGAGTGTGTAGGGCATGTGCATGTCGGATTGGGGCGTGGTTTCTGTAGCGTGTGCTCTGGGAAAACTTTCCTGGCTAACAAAGAAGAGTTATTTTTTCTTAAATACAGTTTTAAAAGTTGCACCTTTAGTTGTGTGATTTGCATTGGAGAATATGCGTCATGGCATCTTTTAGTATTTTCATTTGCGGAATCAACAGATTTTATGGATGGTGTTTTAGGGAGCACTTCACCACTTACCACAGCATGTCTTCCTTCTGAGCAGGGAGCTGTGAATGTGCTGAACTCAGTGTTGTCTTGCACCAAGAGAGAATTTGGGTAGAGTGAGTGCTGAGCTGGGCATGTACCGCCGGCAGGACTGGAGACGGCTCCTTGCTGCTGACTGTTGGAGGCGCGAGTCGTGGGCATTGGATCCTGCTTTGATTTTTTTTTTTTTTTTACAGTAGAATGACATGTAATTTATTCATATATCTGACAGTTAGGCAGTACTCAAAATTCACTTAAATAAGCAAGTGATTACACAAACATCTAATAATACTAAAATTGATAGTCCGAAAGTATAAAATACCATGGGTATGAAATGCCATGGTAAATACTATTCAACAGACTACAATCATAATTCCAAACTAAATCACGTGTTTTAAATGGTTTTTTAGCAATTTTGGAATGATTTGACTTTTC